>JAQQSU010000947.1:0-16347 GCA_028627135.1 Pseudochirops cupreus | reverse complement strand
TGGGTCTCAATAAAATAGTTGGAAAGCCTTTGTTTAAAGACCCAAGTAAGTGGAAATGCCCACCTTTTCAGGTGGACTGTTCCAATTTTAGATAGATCACATTTCTAGGAAGATGTTGCTACTGTGTTTGTTTCTAACTCTGTCTACCATTCATTCCACACCCTTGGAGAACAAGTCAAGTCTCTAAGCATGTATGAATTGACTGCTATTTGTCAGGCACTCTGCTAAGGGCTGAGATACAAATAAAGAAAAAAAAAATATAGCTGCTTTCAAGGTACTCACATTATAAGGAAATAAGTAAAATTTCTCTTCATCACAACAACACTTCAACATTCTTAGCATTCCTTTCTATTCCTCCCTCCCTAACATCCTGATTTGGGAGCAAAATGATAGAAATTAAGCCTGTTTTCATTGTGAAAAACAAAATAAGTAATAAGTCATTTAGAGAGGCAGAATGACATGAAGATAGAGTGCAGGTTTGGATATCAAGAAGATCTAGTTTCAAGTCCCTCTTCAGAACTATTGGGTCTATGTGATCCTGAATCAGTTTTCTCCATGTTAAATTTGCCGAATTTCTTTAGGAAGTCTTCACATGGCAAATAATCTTATCTTTGTACCATCTGATTAAGGTAAAAATGTTTTTACATTTACAGGGAATTTCTCAGAAGACTCAATGGTGGAATGATAATTCAGAAAAATATCATCAAAGGTCAGACAAAACAACTCTGGAATCTTTTCTTTTAATGTATTCCTCTGTATTATCTGAAATCCATCTTGTAAATAATTTGAAATGAGATCTATTCGCATATGAACTGTCTTCTCCCATTGTTTACATGCATTTTTTCAGTACACTGAAGATTTCTCTTTGATATTTATGATGGTCTAGGCACTAATGCATATACACACACATGCATATATATATATACATGTATGTGTAGATATATATGTATTTATATATTAGATGCATCTATATACATTATGCATATTTATATGACTTGGGAATTTTGTAATGTTAAACCTCAGAGCCCAAAATTAATCCCTTTAGGTATCATGTTACATTTAATTAAAATGCTATTGAACATCAATAATAATTACTGTAGTTAAAGAGGGACATGAGTAGAAAGTACATCTAGAAGTCATCTGAATACTCTCTGCTTTGAAGAAGAGAAAGCTTACAAAGCAGCACTAACAGGCAGAAGACTTAGTTTCAGGTACTGGCTCCAATACTTAGTAGCTACACAGCTATCAACAAGTAAAATTTCCTCTAAAAGGCTTAGTTTTCTCATCTCCAAATAAAAGTTATAATTCTTGTCCTGCTCAAGGCACAAGGCTATTGTGAGTGAAACATTTTGCAATTTCTGTGTTATACAAAATATAGTTTATTTCTTTTTCAAACTACCACTGTGATGTTGGTGAATGGAAACAGCCCTGGATTTGGTATTGAAGGACCAGAGGTTCAAATTTCAGCTCTGTTGCTTGCCATATAAAATGTTCAGCAAATCAGTTAATCTTCCTGGGCCTAAGTTTCTCCATCTATATCATTGAATGTTTCAATGGGTTCTTCCAGATTTTCTTGCTACAGACTACTTTAAGCCCTGAAATATGTGATCCTACAAACTTGAGAGGATGGAAAGCACCTAGGATAATAATTGGGTAGAATCAAGAAAATTTGAAGGTAAAATAGGGGAAATTAAGCCTATGTTATTCTGAAAAGTTGTTACATAAATATTTTAGAGAGTCAGTGTGGTATAATGCAGTGATGGCAAACTCAAATAGAAATGGGCCCAATGATCTGTATATAAAAATCTCTGCAGGCCACATATTGACATAGTTTGAAGATGTGATGTTATCTGTGTTTTAATGTGTTTCTTTATATTTTGTTAAATATTTCCTAATTACATCTTAACCTAGTTTGGGTAGGATTCTTTAGCATGAAGCATGAAGGCTTCAAGACCACATGTTTGACACCCCTAGTAATGCAGAGAGTCAGCATCTATTTGAGGTTGCTTGAACCAGTGTGTGGGCTTAGAAAGAGCATTAGTATAAATGGAGTTACTGCTTGTTACAAACATATTTATTCTCTACATATGGTAATATCTACCTTGATATAAGGTAAGTTCCAGGAGAGCATGGAGTGTTTCATTCTTTGTCTATGCTAGCATGGCGAGTCCCAAGAACAATGCCTGTTACATAGAAGTTGCTAGATACTTGTTTTTTTTTTTAATTTATTCATTTTCCAAAATTGTTAATTCATGTAAAGTAACCCATCTCCAATTCTACTTCCTGACTTTTGTTTTGTGAACAGTCTCACATTTTCAGGATACCAGGGTAGGGCATGAGTAGTTTTTGCATGTGGAACATTCTTTCCCCAATTTATACAAAGCAAAGAGATGGTAGAATATACATGGACATGATCTCATTGCTGCTGTACTTTATTCCATAAGTACAAACTCACCTATATAGGTAGATTGCAAATATGTAAGATCACATGAAGATTTAACCTTACAAAAATTGTTTACTGCCTGTTCAGATTTTGAAGTAGAAAGGGATCCTTGTCAGAAGAGAACAGATAAAATACAATTTAGTTTACAAAAACCAAATGATGATTTAGATAATTTAATTCTTCTTTTCCACTTAATGACATGGTTAATGGGATTGGGAATTCTTCTAACACCCACTGCTCAATCATAGCAGAATTTATTATAGACAATAGATTAGTTTTTTTTTTTTAATTTAGAAAAAAGTCAATAATATTTTAAAGAAAACAAACCAGAAGGCCGTTTTTATCTGCTATGCACTAAAATTTTCCCAATGTTTAGAATCATAATCTAATGGTTTGGTTTTGGGGGAGAGGAAATATTTTCTGTGCCACCTCCCAAAAAATGTTAAACTTTAAATAATCACTGTCATCATATTTGGAACTAAGAGATATTATGTTATAACCCCATGAGAAAGAAAGCACTGTCAACGATAAAGTCAAGATAAAGTCAAATCAACAAACATATGAAACATCTGAAAAAGGCAGAATACCCGTCCCAAAGGATCTAACAATCTAAGGTAGGCAACATATAAACAAGTATATAAAGAAAAAGCATCTACAAGATAATTTGGATATATTCTTAGAGGGATGACACAAGAGTAAGGGAAAATGTGAATCATTTCTTTCAGAAGGTTGGATTTTTTCATAAACTTGAATCTTGAAGCTAGGGAAATCAAGAAGCAGATTCCTCTAGGCATTGGGATAAATGCTGAAAATACCCAGAGTCTGGAGATGGAGTTTCTTCTCCTAGCAACATCAAGGAGGTCAATGACCCTGTATTATAGAATAAAATTAATAAAATAAAATGCTGATGTAATGCAAAACCAAGGAATGTCAGAACTGGAACTAAGCATAGAATAAAGAATGCTAGAACATAGAGGAAAGTATGAGAGACTATGAGGGAGCTTCAGAAATAATTATCTTCTTTTAGACAAGAATACTTTAAAGCTCAGAGGGATCAGATGGTGTATCTAGTTTAATACAATTTGTAATTGGAAGACCAAGGATTAAATCTAGTGTTCCTGAGTTCATTGTTCTTTCCACCACAATAGAGTTTTGGGGTTGTTTGCATTTTATTTTTGTTTAAAATATTTTCTCACAAGGAATCATGATCGTGATCACCCTCATCATCAAGATCATCACCATCAATCACTGTTAATATTGCACTCTAAGTTTATATACATATATATTTGAAATAGTCTAGCATGTTCTGCATATAAAATCTATACTCATTTTCAAGTCAAATAACTCTAAAGTTTGTTTTGTTTTGTTTTGTTTTAGTTTCACCTGACTACCACTGGTCTACTGGGATTAAGCCAAACACATTTTCTCAAAATGAATGAGCATCTTGATCGCAAGTGTGATGCTCACCTGCTTTAAAAGAAAAGCATAATCAATAAAAGGCCAGTTCATAGAGGATTTGGAAAACTTTGCAAAATGGCAGGTCATGCCTGATCTGAATATTATCCCAAATCTGTCACGATTACAATGGCTTGACAGTAATTATACTGTTACTTTTAATTAAGGCTCAAGATATAATTCAGTTGTGTTACAGAAAAAAATAATTTCTTGTAGAGATCTATACTCTGCCTGAAATCTTACAAACTGTTGTTTTGTTTTTTTCCTGAAAGTCTGGACTTTTTTGATTTCTCCTGATTGTTTTGAACTCTCTTCCTGTTACTCTTCTGTCATTTGTTATGTTAACCATTTAATAATTTTTCTGTTTCTTGTTAGATTCACTTTGAATTCATTATCCTGGATCATATCTTATGATCAGATAGATGACTAGGATCTTCTCTCCCTCCTCCTCCTCCTTTCCCTCTCTCTCTCTCTCTCTCTTCCCCCTCACTTGCTCCTGAGACTGTTTCCCATTATTCCTTTTTTTTTTGAAAGGTTCAATAGTAAAGTTTTTGATCGTTGTTAAATTGTTTGTGTTCTTTGACTACTTGTGTCACCTTAACCTTAGCTCTTTTGTCATCACTAATGGATTAAGGAACTCTCTTTACACTGCTTATTAAATACTCTTCTCTAAACGCTTCTTAATATATTCTCACTAAATGGGTCTCTGATAAATCCTGTCATTTCTATCTTCTCAGATTTTCTTATAAATATCTTTGTCTCTTCTCTGATACTGCCACCACCTGGTGCAAGCCTTCATCACCTCAAAACTGTTGGCT
Source organism: Pseudochirops cupreus (assembly GCA_028627135.1). Taxonomy (NCBI): domain Eukaryota; kingdom Metazoa; phylum Chordata; class Mammalia; order Diprotodontia; family Pseudocheiridae; genus Pseudochirops; species Pseudochirops cupreus. Next base: position 11,631 of record JAQQSU010000947.1, on the reverse strand, counting down.
GATCTTTCCCTGCTCCAGTATGTCCTCCACTCTGCTGCCTGAATGATTTCCCTAAATTACAAATCTCATCACTTCCTCAGTAATCTCCTGCCTCCCTATTACTTCAAAAATGAAACATAAAATTTTGTTTGGATTTTAAAACCCTTCCCAAACCTTCCTACATTTGTAGTCTTGTTATAATTTATTGCCCTCTATGTAGTCTCTGATCCACTAGCTATCTCAGTGTTCCTTACATCCATCACTCTGCTCAAAGACCACCTATATATCTTCCACATATGCAGTTGTTAACATTTTGTCTCCACTTTAGAATATGAGCTCCATGAAATTGTGAACTGTTTTTTTTCATTTTTCTTTCTTTGTATCCACAATGCTTACCAGGGCCATCTCCAGTCATCTTGATCTATATCTTGCTACTGGACACAGATGCCTCTGGAGGAGATTAAGGCTGGAGACTTTTTAAGACACACTCCCATTTAAATCCAATTCATTTGCAAGTCATAGCATCATGTTCCGAATGTTATGATCCTCTTTGAGAATGAAGAACAGACAACAATGCTTAGCACATTGCCTGGAACTGAGTTAGTATTTAAAATTGCTTTTTCAAATACTGATGATTGTGGGGAAAATCATACTGACATAATCAGATGGCATTGAATGAAGTCAACCCCAAACGCACAAGGCTTTCCATAAAACAGAGGTGGTCATAAAAGTAGATGTACGGAGGGATGTTGTCATACCAGCTGTGGGAACCCAACTTATCACAGACAGTTGGAGTTAGAATGGGGTTGCCTTACAGCTTACATAGAGTAAACTTAGAAAAAAAAAAATAACAGTCTTGTATAGGAAAAAGAGATCAAGATTAGACCCAGGAATCCATTGGCATAGATAACTCCCAAGTGAGGAAATTGCCAATAGAGGTTGACTTTTTTTTTTGTAATTCATTGTTTCAGACACTTGCCTAAAGCATCATGAGATTAAATGACTTGTCCAAAGTCACACAACTATTAAATATCAGAAGCAGGACTAGAAATTAGACCTTCCAAGTTTTGAGGCTAATTCTCCATCCACTCCACCCTGGTGACCTTATACAAGAAAAAGAAAACCCAGTGTGCAAATTTGATGCCTGCTATACGCACTGCATTATTAGTACCTTAGAAAACAAAATGTTCTTCCATCCTACCAGTGAAACAGCAGCAAATTAGTCTTTAAGATAGATCACTGTAATCCATTGTGTAACAGAAAATGGATTGTGCTTCTGTGAAGAAGATTAATTGATCCACTGCTGATGCATTGTCAAAATTCTGCACTAAGATCCTGTTTAATATAAGGAGGTGTATCTAGGGGCAGAATTTGACAAATTATAAATAGGTTTCCTTCTTTTTTATCATTTTAGATATGAAAGTTAACTATTATTATAGCATAGTTTAAAAACAATTGGAAAAAATACATTTTTGAGGGAGAAAAAGATGAAGTATTACAATTTTTGCCTGTTTTTCCACCAAAGGTTTTTTTTTTAATTTATGATTTTAGCTTGAAAAACCTTTTTATTCACATTCACACTTATGTACATTGAGATGAGAGGCTCTGAATAGAACAATGAGGCTAATTCTTATGTGACATACATTTCTATTCCAGCATGAAATAGTGGATGATTTAAAATACATCTCATTTAAATTTGTTGCAAATTCACATATCTCAGAGCTTGCAAATGATGGAGTCAACTCAGCTTTAATTTTGACCTTCTTAGTGTACTGAAGCTTTTGGGGATCCTTTAAAATTACAATTTTGGTAGGCACTAATTGTTTTCCCCCTAGCCCTCTCAATGTTTATTTATTACTCTTTAACAAAAAGAATGATGCTTATAAAAAAGAAAAGAAAAGCTTTGGTCTTCTCCAGCTTTTACTTTGATTTTAATAAGATTTGGTTTTTAGGGATGAAACTGTGAAAGATTCTTAGGATCACAGGATTATACCATTGGAGGTGATCCCAGAATCTCTCTAGTACCACCCAACCCTAAACAAGATTCTTCTCAAAATCTCCAAAAAGGTGTCACTCAACCTCTTCTTGAGGACTTGCAGTGAAGGGGAGTTCATTAATTCCTGAGGTAGTCAGTTCTACTTTTTTGATAGCTATGATTAGGAAGAATAGGGGCACCTGGAGTGCTGTTTCTATGAGGTCAAAAAGAGTCAGGCAGGACAGAATCATTGAACTTCATTGCTCCTAAGCCATTTAAGACTAAACTTACCTCATTGCCACTTCCTTCTACCCAATGCTCCTAATCCTACCATAAAGAGCCAAGAAGAATAATTGTTTTATAGAAAAGCCTTTCTTTTCTTGAAGATTTTTATTATTTCCCTAAGTCTTTTGTTCTGAAGGGAAAAAAAAAAAGAAGATCCATAGCTCCTTTATCTTATTATTGAATGGCATGGACTTTAGCTTCTTTGCCATCCTCACTCCTTCTCTGGATACTGTTCAGTTGATTAATACCTTACTTTTTAATTGTTTTCTTTAAAAAGCTATGGAATAAAACAAGCATTTCCATAACAGTACAATGAAAAACATGAATCAACATGAAACTGCAACTGCAAATTCACTATGTCCAACTTGTTATTCTTCTTAAATATACAAGTTATTGTGTAAATTTCCTTTTCTCTCCCTTTTTTCCTTCCCCCTCCCTCCCACCTCAGAGATGGCTAACATTATACACAAATAGGTATGTGTGTATGTATATTATATGTGTGCGTGTACATGTATGCAAACACATATTTGTGTGTATATACACATGTATGTGTGTATATTATATGTGTATATGTTTGTAAAATTATTCTATACATACTTCTATTCATATATTCCCCTAGATGCAGATAGTATCTTTCTTCGTATGTCCTTTATAGTTAATTTGGCTATTCATAGTAGTCAAAATGATTCATTCTCTCAAAGTCATTCTTAAAATAATATTGCTGTTACTGTATACAATGTTCACTCAGTTCTGCTAATTTTGCTCTTCCTTGCAAGTGTTGCTATGTTTTCCTAAGATCATTGAGCTCATCATTTCTTATAGCATAGCATCATTCCATCAAAATCCCATATCACAATCATATACCTTTTTTTTTTTCCTTTTTGGAGGGAGGAATGCAGGGCAGTTGGAGTTTAGCGACTTGTCCAAGGTCACATGGCTAGTTTTTGTGTTAAGTGTCTGAGGACAGATTTGAACTCAGGTCCTCCTGACTCCAAGGCCAGTGCTCTATTCACTGCACCACCTAGCCTCCCCAATAATACACCTTTCTAAAGATGCAGTTACCAATTTAACTCCATGTAATATATCAAATGGGTTCTAGTTAGAGTAGAATACATTTTGTGACAATACTGTACTTATGATTACTGTATCACTAATATAGCAGTTCTCAAAATGTGGGTTATGTTCAATTTGTAACAATGAAAATACATCCTGCATATCATTTATTTACATTATGATTCATAAAGTGAGCAAAATTACAGTCGTGAAATAGTAACGAAAATAATTTTATGGTTGGGGGTCACCACAGCATGAGGAACTGTATTAAAGGGTTGCAGTGTTAGGAAGGTTGACAACCACTGCCTTAAAAGCTTAGTGAACTTCTGTCTAGCTATGTTTCACTCATTTTGCTCTTTTGAAGTTGATCTTTTAATCCAAGTGTCAGAATTTACTTTCACCTCTGTCCAAAGTTCTTAACTGTTCAGATCGCTTTGTTGTTGTTGTTCTGATATTGGCATTCACTGTTAGTATTGTTCCCATTCCAACATCTCATCTATGCCTTAGCTGCAAATTTGATGAGTATAATATAACATTTCATATATCTTGACCTATCCCTGTCATGTAACTTCCTCTCATGTTCATTAAAAGAATAATTTCATTTTAAGACCACATTAAGTCAATAAAGGATAGCAAATAAGATTGCAGATTGGAATAATTATATAGCATATACTAAACCTATAGTTTCATTGTTGTGAATATACTCATCACCTACATCAATTACAACCCTCTTAAACCTTAGCTGAGGGAACTTATTGAACTACTGTCCCCAGAAATACTCATGAATGTCACTGTAGGTCATGTCTTTGATATGTAATTATGGCATATTTTTAGGGTTTCTAGGTGGCATAGTAGATAGAATACGAGAGTTGGACTCAGAAGATTCATCTTCCTGATTTCAAATCTGGTTTTGGATATTTACGAACTGTGTGACCCTGGGCAAGTCAATTCATCCTGTTTACCAAAATTCCTCATTAGTAAAATGAACTGAGGTAGGAAGTAGCAAATTACTTTAGTAGCTTTGTTAAGAAAATCCAAAGGGGTCACAGAGAGTCAGATGCAATTTAAATGACTGAACAACAGCAGCAGCAATGCTATATATAGTTCTGACTCCAGAGTCTATAATGATGTAGACTTGTGTTCTACTGGCAAAGATTTCAAGCACCGAGCTTCACATAAGGAAACACTGGATAAGTATATTAGTAGAGGCATCATATCAATCAATAAACATTTACCAAGTACTCACTAAGTGTTTGACACTGTGTTAAACATCGAAAATAAAAAAAAAACACATGCAAAATAATGAATTCCAAAGCCAAATGTTCATTATATGGGTATTATTGGTTGTTCTGTATAATTCTTGCAACAATAAGTCTACATTAAAAAAACTAGTTATTTAAGGGTTAAATATGAAATGTGAAACAGTAGACATGGTCCATTAGTAATTTCTTGGAAAGTGGAATTGATCTGAAGGCAGAGGAAATGTGGATTTTAATCCTGACTTACTAGCTTTATGATCTTGGGCTAGTCACAGCATCATATACTTTTCAAGTTGCCACAGACTTCAGTGGGCACCTAGTAAAGCCAAAAAAATTTTTTTTTCTAAGGTATACTCAATAAGTACATGACCAGTCTTTGTTTAGAGCTTGACAGTTATGGGGAAAAGAAGCATTTCTGTAGGCAGGCTATTGAGGCTTTTTTTTTAGAACTAATCATCACTTAATCTCTCATGGCACCAATTTCCTCTTCTTTATAATGAACACAATGATTCTTGCAATATCTAACTCGTAGTGTTGTGAGGAGTATGCTGTGTAAATCTCATGTCCCTATTGGAATATGAAGTAGTGAAAGTATGATTGAAGTCTCTTATATGAGAAATTTCATTCTTCACAGCAGAAATCAATATTTATATCAATTTATCTTTGTGGGGGAAAAAAGATGTAATATTTCCAAATATCCTTCCAAAGTAGTTTTATTATTATGTAACATAAAAGTGACTATTATTGATCAGTTAAATACCACGGTCCTAGTAACTGAATAAGAAAGTTTGCATTATACTTTTGGTAAGTTACATGCAGAAGAAGAAGAACTTGCCTTCCTCAAGAAACTTACATTCTATAAGGAAGTCAATCTTGAAGGAAGTGGTGGTAACAGTAACTGAAAAAAATTAGAAAATACATCTTTCATTGGAGATACTGGGTAAAGTAAACTTTCAAGAAAAATAGGGATCCTAAGAGGCAGAGGGGAGGATGGAGTACATTGAAGGCCCTAGAGATATTCAAGGAACCAGAAAGGCTATAGGATGTTCCATTGAGGAACAGCCAGCAAGTGAGTTTGTCTAGATCTTAGACTGCATAAAGGGCATTAATGCTCAAAATTTCAGAATGGTATGTCAATATCAGGTTATCAGGGACTTTAAATATCACTTGGAATCAGATATTAATGATAATAGGGAGTCATTGGAGGTTATATAGTTGAGGAGATCCATGGAAAGACTTATACTTTAGGAATATTACCTATGCAGCTATGTAGAATATGGTTTTGAAAGGGGAGGGAGTCTTAGGTGAGGAAGAAAAGTTTACCATCATATTTTTTTTAATTAAATTTAATTATTTACTTATAGTTTACTACATTCAATTCAACAATCCTTTGAGTTTCAAATTCCCCCCCCCCCCTTTCTATCTTCCTCCTGCCCTCCCATTGCGGCATGCAATCAAATATAGGCTATCCAAAGACCTTCACATTAAACATTAGTCAAGTTATAAAGAAGAATTATAACCAATGGAGTGAACAGTGAGAAAGAAGAAACTAAACAAAACAAACAAACAAAAAAGAAAGCAAGTAGTTTGCTTCAATCTGCATTAAGATCCTGTAGTTCTTTCTCTAGATGTGGATATCCCTTTCCATCATGAGTCTTTTTCGTATAAACTTGCATTTCTGAGAAGAAGCCAGTTTATCAAAGTTAGTCATCACACATACAATGTGTCTGTAATTGAGTACAAATTTCTCCTGGTTCTTCTCTTCTCACTCAGCATCAGTTTGTATAAGTCTCTCTAGGTAAATATGAAGTCCGTCTGCTCCTCATTTCTTATAACACAATAGTATTCCATTACGTTCATATACCACAACTTGCCTAACCATTCCCCAATGGATTGGTATCCCCCTGATTTCTAATTCTTTACCACCACAAAAAGAGCTGCTATAAATATTTTTGTACAAATGGGTCTTCCTCCCACTTCTATTATCTCTTTGGAATACAACCCTAGAAATGGTATTGCTGGGACAGTGTATGCAGTTATTTATAACTTTTTGGGCATAGTTCCTGATTACTCTCCAGAATGGTTGAATCAGTTCACAATTCCACCAACAATGCATTATGGTTTCAATTTTTCCACATCCTCCCCAGCATTTATCATTTTCCTGTTTTGTCATTTTAGCCAATCTGACAGGTGAGATGTGCTACCTGAGAGCTGTTTTGATTTGCATTTCTCTAATCAATAGTGATTTAGAGAATTTTTTTCATATAATTATGGATATCTTTAATTTCTTCCTCTGAAAATTTCCTGTTCATATCCTTTGACCATTTATCAATTGAGAAATAACTTGTATTCTTATAGATTTGACTCAGTTCTTTGTATCTTTTAGGAATGAGATCTTTATCAGAGACACTTGTTGTAGAAATTCTTTCCCAATTTTCAATATCCCTCTTACATTGGCTTTCTTCATACAGGAACTTTTCAATTTCATGTAATCAAAATTATCCATTTTGAATTTCATAATATTCTCTAACTTTTGTTTGTTCATAAAATATTCCCTTCTTCTTAAAGTTGACAGTTAAACTATTCCTTGCTCTCCCAGATTGCTTATGGTCTCAGCCTTTATACCTAAAGCATGTACCCATTTAGACTTTATTTTGGTGTATGGTGTAAGATCTTGGTGTATGCTCAGTTCCTGCCAAAGTATTTTCTAGTTTTATGAGGAGTTTTTGTTAAATAGTGAGTTCTTATCCCAAAAGCCAGGATCTTTGAGTTTACCAAACAGTATCGTGTACTTAATTTATTTCACTGATTCACTGCTGTATTCCTTAGACAATAGAAAGTAGTTTTGATGATTGCTCCTTTTTAATACAGATTAAAATCTGGCACGGCTAGGCCACCTTCCCTAGCATTTCTTTTCATTACTTCCCTTCCATATTCTGGACCTACTCTTCTTTGAAATGAATTTTCCTACTCTTTTTTTCTAGCTCTATAAAGTAATTATTTAGTAAAGTGATTGGTATGGCACTAAATATGTAATTTAATTTAGGTAAAATTGTCATTTTTTTATTATATTAGCTCAACCTAGACATGAGCAATTGATTATTTTCCAGTTATTTAGATTTAACATTATATGTGTGAACAGTGTTTTGTAATTGTGTTCATATAGGACCTGGGTTTGTTTGGCAGGTAGATGCCCAAATATTTTATAATGTCTGCAGTAACTTTAAATTATATTTCTCTTATCTCTTGCTGGTGAATTTCATTAGAAATATTTGGAATGCTGAGGATTTATGTGGATTTATTTTATAACCTGCAACTTTGATAAATTTATTGATTAGTTCAAGTATTTTTTTCTTTTACTTGATTCTCTAAGTATATCATCTTATCTTGGAAGAGTGATAGCTTAGTCTCTTCTTTGCCTAATTTGATTCATTCAATTTTTTTTTCTCTTATTGCTACTGCTAACATTTCTAGTACCAAATTGAATAAGATGGTTGATAGTGGTCATCCTTGTTTCACCTCTGATCTTATTGTAAAAACTTCTAGCTTATCCCCCATTACATATAAGACTTGTTGATGGTTTTAGACAGATGCTACTTATTATTTTAAGGAAAACTCCATTTATTCCTATACTTTCTAGTGTTTTTAAAAGAATGGGTGTTGTATTTATTCAAAAACCTTTTCTCCATCCATTGAGATAATCATGTTTTCTGCTAGTTTTGTTGTTGATATGATCAATTATACTTATAGTTTTCCTAATATTGAAACTTCTTTGTATGCCTGGAATAAATCCTATCCAATCAAAGTGTACTATTCTCATGATAAGTTGCTGTAACCTTTTTTGCTAATTTTTTAAAAAATATTTGCATCAATATTCATGAGGGGAAATGGTCTATAATTTCTTTCTTCATTTTGTCTCTTCCAGGATTTAGAGATCAGCACCATATTTTGTCATAAAAAGAATTTGGTAGGATTCCTTCTCCAATTTTTCAAAGAAAAATTATAAAGTATTGGAATCAAAGTGTTCTTTAAATGTTTGATAGAATTTGCTAGTAAATCCATTTGTCCTGGGAGATGTTTTTTAGAAAGTTTGTTGATGGTTTGTTCAAGTTCTTTTTCTGAGATGGGGTTATTTAAGTAATTTAATTCCTCTTCAGTTAATCTGGGCAAATTATATTTTTGTAAATATTCATCCATTTCACTTAGATTGTCAAATTTATGTGCATACAATTGAGCAAAATAATTCCTAGTGATTGTTTTAATTTCCTCTTCACTGGAGGTAGATTCACCCTTTTCATTTTTGATACTCCTCATTTGGTTTTCTTCTTTCTTTTTTTGATCATATTTACTAAAGGTTTATCAATTTTATCATTTTTTTCTTCATAAAACCAGCTCTTAATTTTATTTATTAATTCAATAGTTTTCTTAATTTCAATTTTAATAATCTCTCCTTTGGTTTTCTGTATATCTAATTTAGTATTTAATTGAGGATTTTAAATTTGTTCATTTTCTAGCTTTTTCAATTGCATGCCCAATTCATTGGCCTCCATCTTCTCTATTTTATTCATGTATGCATTCAGAGATAAAACTTTACCCAAAAATCTACTTTTGCTGCATCCCACCAGTTTTATTTAACTTCTTTTTTTTTTTTTTTTTGCTTTTTGGAGGGGCGAAGACAGGGCAATTGGGGTTAAGTGACTTGCCCAAGGTCACACAACTAGTAAGTGTGTCAAGTGTCTGAGGCCACATTTGAACTCAGGTCCTCCTGACTCCAGGGCCAGTGCTCTATTCATTGTGCCACTTACCCACCCGCTACACACAAGTTTTGGTATATTGTCTCATTATTGTCATTCTCTTGAATGAAGTTTCTAATTGTTTATTTTCTTGTTTGACCCACTCATTCTTTATGGTTAAATTATTTAGTTTCCAATTAGTTTTTCATCTATCTTTCCATGGCCCTTTATTACTTATAATTTTTATTGCATAATGATCTGAGAAGGATGCATTTAATATTTCTGCCTTTTCACAGAAAGGCAGAATGGTGAAGTTTTTAAGCCCTAGTCTATGGTCAGTTTTTGTGTATATCCCATGTTATGCTGAGAGGAAGGTATATTCCATTTTATCTCCATTTAATTTTCTCCAGAGGTGTATCATATCTACCTTAAAAAAAATTCTATTCACCTCCTTAACTTCTTTCTTGTTTATTTTGTGGTTAGATTTATCAAGTTCAGAGAGGGGGAGAATGAGGTACCCTACTAGTATAGTTTTACTCTCTATCTCTTCTGCTAATTTTCTTAACTTCTCCTCTAGGAATCTGGATGCTTTACTGCTTGGTGCATATATGTTTAGTAATGATATTGCTTCATTCTTGATGGTGCCTTTTAGCAGTATATAGTTTCCTTCCTTATCTCTTTTAATCATATCTATTTTAGCCTTTGCTTAATCTGAGATAAGGATTTCTATTCCTGTTTTATTTTTTTTTCACTTCAGCTGAAGCATAATATATTCTACTCCAGGCTTTAACCTTTACCCTGTGTGTATCCCCCTGTTTCAAATGTCTTTCTTGAAGACAGCATATTGTAGGATTATGTTTTTTTTAATCCATTCTGCTATCTGCTTCCATTTTATGGGAGGGTTCATCCCATTCACATTCACAGTTATGATTACTATCTTTGTCTTTCCCTCCATCCTATTCCCTCCCCTTTTTATGTTTTTAATTTTCCCTTCTCCTCCTTAAGAGTTTTCCTTTTGACCACCACCTCTTTTGGTTTTCCCTCTCTATGCACCCCAATCACTTTACACACCCTTTCCCCTTAGTACTTCTTCTATCCCTTCTAACCCCCCCCCCCCATTTTCCTCCCTTTCCCCTCCTACTGACTGTAAGGCACAATAGATTTTTATACTTAACAAAGTATATTATTTCCTCCTGGAACCCAAACCAATGACAGTAAATTCCATACAATGCTCCTCTGCCTCCATCCTTTCCCTCTACTATAATGGATTTTTGTGTCTTTTCACATTAGAATCTTATACTTAACTGATTGTGTTAATCCCTCCTTAAACCAAAACCAATGAGAGTAAATTTCGTATAATGGTCATCTCCCTCCCCTTCTTTCCTTCCACTATAGTATGTTTTTATGCCTTTTCATGTGGCATAATTTACCACTTTCAGCCTTTTCCTTTCCTTTTCTCCAATTACAATCCCTTTGCACCCTTTAATAAGGATTTTTTTAATCATGAGATTAGTTAATTTATACCCACACCCTCTATCTATCTATACACCTTTTAAATGCCATGATAATTATACAATTCACAATATTAACAGGTATCAGCTTCCCATATAGGGTTTTAAACAATTTGCTATTATTGAATTGTAAGTTGTGTATGTGTGTGTGTGTGTGTGTACACGTGTTTTCATTGTTTACCTTTTTATGTCTCTATCTTGAGTCTTGTATTTGTAAATCAAATTTTCCATTGAGCTCTGGCTTTTTCATTAGGAAGGTCTGGACATCCCTTGTTTCATTGAATGACCATCTCCTTGCCTGAAAGATTATGCTCAATTTTGCTGGGCAATTGATCCTCGGTTGAAGTCCAAGCTGCCTTATGAAATATCATATTCCAAACTCTCTAATCTTTTAATGTAGAAGCTGCTAGGTCCTGTGTGTCAATGACTGTAGTTCCACAATATTTGAATTGTTTCTTTCTGGCTGCTTTTAGTATTTTCTCCTTGACCTTATAATTCTAGAATTTGGCTCAATATTTCTTGGAGTTTTCAATTTTTGATCACTTTCAGGTGGTGTCTGGTGAACTCTTTTGATAACTATTTTACCCCTTGATTCTAGGACCTCAAGACAGTTTTCTTTGACAATCTGTTGGAGGATATTGTGCAGGCTGTTGTTTTTCATCACAGCTTTCTGGTACACCAATTTCATAGATTATCTCTCCTGGATCTATTATCCAAGTCAGTTGTTTTTCCAACGAGATATTTCACATTTCCTTTTTTTTTTAAATTTTATTATAGTTTGCATCATTCATTTCCACAAGATTTTGAGTTACATATTTTCTCCCCGTCTTTCCCCC
>JAQQSU010009469.1:0-12685 GCA_028627135.1 Pseudochirops cupreus | reverse complement strand
CTCATTTTACAGATAAGAAACTGAGGCAAACAGGGTTAAATGACTTGCCCAGGGTGATATAGCTAGTAAGTGTTTGAGGCTGGATTTTAACTTGGGAAGATGAGTTTTCCTGACTCTAGGTCTGGCATTCTAACCACTGCACTACCTAGCTGCCCTGGGAGCCATAAGACTTGGAAGCTAACTGGATGGGGGGTGGGGGGAGGGAAGTGGAATGGAGTGAGAGAGTGTGAAAAGTCAAATACATCTCCAAGGCTGCAAACTTGAATGGCTAATTGTGGTAGTGCCCTCAATAGAAATTGGGAAGTTAGAGGAAAGAGTCATTTAAGGGGGAAAGATAATAAATTCTGTTTTGGAGACATCAAGTTTGAGATGCCTATGGGATGTACACTTGTCAGTGTTTCCTGGGCAGCTGGTGATGCAGGTTCCTAGATCAGGAAAGACGCGAAAGACACATAGATTGGGGAGTCATCTTCATAGAAATGATCATTGAATTCATGGAAGTTGATAAGAGCATCAAAGAGGTGACATCAGAGGAAGAGAAGAGGGTTCTGGATAATGCCCTGGAGTACAGACATGTATAGGAAGTTGGACACAGATTATGGTCCAACAAAAAAGAATGAGAAGAATCTGTCAGCCAGGTAGGAGGAGGACAAGGAAAGAGCAATATCTTGGAAATTCAGGATCAAATGCTTCAGGGAGGACAAGAAGGTCAATTGTATTTCCATCCCCAGTGCCTAGCATAGTGCCTGGAACACGGGAGGCACTTAAGACAGCGACTGATTGAAAGATGGATACTGAAAAAAAAAAGCCATTTCTTCACAAATAAGAGACTACTTATATCCTTGGATGAGAACAGATGTGGAGTCAGGAAGTAGTAGAATGCAAGGGGTTAAGAAGTGAGAAAGGAGAGACACCAGATTAAATGGGTTATTCTAGCAATAAGACTTAGAAAGAGAGGCAACACGTAAGACAGTTTAAGGATGGCAGGGTCAAAGGAAGGTCTTTAAGAATAGGAGAGATCTGGTCGAACAGAGGTAGTAGGGAGGGAGCCAGTGGATAAAGAGAGATTGATGATTAGAGATGATTAAAGGGATAGGCTTCTGGGGTGAAAGGAGGGGCTAGGATCAAGGGCAAAGTAGAGCAGCTGACATTAACAAGAAGAAAGATACACTCTTCCTCTGAGGCTGGAGTACAGGAGGGGAGAGTGGGGATGGTCCTGAGTGGGTCTGATGTATAAAATCAAGTTAGAGGGGGAGTTTACGATGTCTGTCCCCTATTCTCTCAGCAAAGTATGGAGCAATGTCTTCTCTGGAGAATGGGTAGAGAGGAGATGACAGAAGGCAACCTTAGAGACCATCTAATCCAACCTCCTCTAATCCAACAGAATCCCCAGAAGGTGAGGTCATAGGATCATAAATTTAGAGGGAACCTTTGAGGTCATCATCTAGTCCAACTATCATTTATAGATGAGGATAATAAGGCCTAGAGAGGTCAAGTGAATTGCCCAGGATCACAGAGGTGGCAAGGGGGTAGAAATGGGATTCAGGTCCTCTCACTCCATATCCTGTGTTCCTTGACTTGCCCAAGCTTACATAATAAGTTATTGGCAGAAGTGAAATTAGAGCCCAGGATCCTTGAATCCCAGGCTAATGACTGGTCCCCGAGTCTGAACCAAACCAAGGTGAAACATAAGATTTGCCTTGGTATCATAATCTTATGACCAAAGTGTGTATATCTCAAAATCCTAAGTTTTAATAACTTAAAACTGCCTTAAGATTTTAACAATACCTTGTATTAGGAAACTGAGTCAAATCTATAAGAATATAAGTCATTCCCCAGTTGATAAATGGTCAAAGGATACGAACAGGCAATTTTCAGAGGTAGAAATTAAAGATATCTATAAGCATATGAAAAAATGCTCTAAATCACTATTGATTCTAGAAATGCAAATCAAAACAACTTTGAGGTACCACATCTTACCAGTCAGATTGCCTAAGATGACAAAACAGGAAAATGACAAATGCTGGAGAGGATGTGGAAAAATTGGAACTCTAATCCATTGTTGGTGGAGTTGTAAACTGATTCAACCATTCTGGAGAGCAATCTGGAACTATGCCCAAAGGGCTATAAATAATTGCATAACCTTTGACCCAGTAATAAATTACGTTGCTGAAAGTGTAAAAGAATAATTAGGTTGTGATTTGCTGCCTTATAGTGTTATGAAGCATGTCTACATGGGTCATGGTGACATCTTGTGTTGGTGGCAGTTACCTGATGCTCTGAACTTCAGAAAGCATAATTCAATTCATAGCCAATAAATGAAAACAAGAGAACACATGTTGTCTGGTGAGGTTTTTCCTGAGAATATGTGCCCTGGAGAGGCATGGAGTAATGCTGAAAACCAAAACAATGACCTCTTGTTTTATCTGTGTTTTAAAGGGTTACAAAGCTCAGAATCTCTGAAGCCATTCCTACAATAACCTCATGAAGTAAGCAGCTCAAGGAAAAGGAAGGAAGGCACTAGGGAGGTCCCTGAGGGAGGAAAGGACCAAGCACAGAACCTCCAAGTTGGAAGGGACCTCTGAGACTTTCTAGTCCAATTGCCTTAAGTGCCACCATCCAGATCACTCCAGTTGCTAGTGACCTACCCAAGTGAAATGAATTTGTATTCTGTTATTTTGTATGTTTTGTTTCCCCACCAAGAAAAGATTGTAATTAGGACTGGAACTCTTTTATGTAGGGATTTTATTTTTTGTTCTATGTACTCCTATCCCCAGTGCCTAGCAGATAGTAGGTTCTCAATAAAGCCTTGTTGACTGATTACCTGGAGCAGGGTAGGTACTTAATAAATGATTGTTGAACTGAAAACTGAGTTATTGAATCCCTACTTTTACATGAAAGGCAGTGATACTGTAAGAAGAGGAATGGTTTGGAATCAGGGGACCTAGATCCAAACTTCTGGTTTATTACCCTTATTACCTGTGTCACTTTCGGCAGGTCACTTCTCTGGTGTTATTTCCTTATCTGTACAATGAAATGTTTAAATTTGATGACCCTTAGGCTTCTTCTGTTTCTAAATCTATGATTCTAATCCAACATGAACAAACTAAAGTCCAGACTCCAATTCAGACATGAGTGAGAAGGCCTTCTACTACATCATAGCGACCCAGGTATGAGGCTGGGACTGGGGTTTCATACACTGTGAAAAGTAAGATCCTCTGGGTACAGCTGTCCCTTTCCCACCCCACCCCGACTCCTCTTTATTACTATATGTATGCACCTCTTCTCTCACTGAGATTCTCCCATTTTCATTCCTGATTTTCTTTCATTTTTAAACCACTCTAAGATCCTTGCTGTTTGGGGACCAATATATATCACATCTCTATACTGTCATTCCCCCATCTCCTTCCCCCACCCTCCAAACACACTATAATGCCCTGCCTTCATTTAAAAAAAAAAACCTTATCTCTTAGCATGCCAATCATAATAGTAATTACACCTGGTAAGTCCAAAAAGAAAATACCGATATTTATCTCAATACACACAATCCATTCATCTGAATGGCACATAAAACTGCACTGGCCAAGATTCTGTGTCTCTCTGAATGAATGTATTGAGGCCTGGCTCCCTGGACATCAGTGGAACATATTACCTGTCACGTACACTGCTCGCTCACTTGGTGGGCTGACACCAGTGCTATTCCAAGCTGTGACCCAAAATTCATATTGGGTATTAGGCACAAGGTTGGCCACAGAGTAATGTGATTCTTTGACATTCACTGAAAACTCTGAAATGAAAAAAGAAACACGACCTTAGCTCTTTTATAAAATATGGAAATAAGCAGTATGTCCATGAATTTTTTCATTGCTTTAAATCCTGAAAACAGTTCTCCCTGCAGCCCCCTAAAGCACAGCCATCCTTTGATGAAGAAATCTTCTCAGAACAAAGATGTTTTACAATTCAGTTCCATTCAGTAAACCTTTACAGGCACGTACAAAGTTCAAGGCATTGTCTTAGTGCAAAAGATACAAAAATGGAAAAGCAAAAGGAAGGTAAGAAGGAAGGAAGGAAGAAAGGATGGAAGGAAGGAAGGAAGGAAGGAAGGAAGCAAGGAAGAAAGGAAGGAAGGAAGGAAGCAAGGAAGAAAGGAAGGAAGGAAGGAAGGAAGGAAGGAAGAAGGAAAGAAAGACCCTGCCCCCAAGGAGCTCACACACTCCTTGAAAGATAAAAACATACACAAATAACTAAATACAAAATGTAAGGAGAACAAGCACATGAAACCAGAGGTTTTTTCCCAGTCAAAAACAGGTAGAGTTTTGAGGTTTTTTTTCTACAAATTAATAGTAATAACAATAGTATCTGACATTTATAGAGTGACAAAGTTTGCAGAGTGATGTACACATATTCTCTCCCTGGAGACCCACAGCAGCCCTGCGAGGCAGGGGACTGTGCCAAGTCCACAGTCCATAAGCATCTATTAATGACCTACCATGTACCAGGCCCTGTGCTAAGTGATGGGAAAGGCAACAAAGAGTCCCTGCTCTCAAGGAACATACATTTTAATATTACATCAATATAAAGACACATAGAAGCTGTATAGAGCACACAAAGGCAGCTTGAAAAGGGAAGGCATTTAGCTGCTGACAGAAAAGGCTTCCTGCAGAAGGTGAGATCTGAGCAGGGCTTGGAAGGATGCCGGGGAGACTGCAGAGGTTAGGGGGCAGAGGATAAAGAGCATTCCAGGCATGGAAGACATGCATTGCAAAGGTTTGCAGAGAGATAGAGGGTCGTGTTCAAGGAACTACAAGCAGGTCACTATAGTCGGATCATGGAGGGCATGGAGGAGGCTGGAGAACTAGGAGGGGGCCAGGTTAGAAAGAGCTCTCAATGCTTTGGAGGAAGAAGGGAGGGAGGGAGGAAGCCACTTGAGCTCATTAAGCAGATGAGGGTGACATGATCAGATCTATGCTTTAGGAAAATCCCCTTGGCGGCTGAGTGAAGGATGGATTTGACTGGGGAGATCCAGAGGCTGGGGGAGATGGTTTAGTAAACTACTACAGTACAGGTAAGAGGCCAGGAAGGGCTGATGTAGAGTAGTGGCTGTGTGAGTGGAGAGAAAATGTTGCTTATAAGATGTGAAACTAGAAATTAAGATTTGGCAATGGATTGGATACATGGAATGAGAGTGAAGAGTCAAGGATGGCAGAGATTGTAGATCTGGGTTACTGGGAACATATCTTCACTTCACGGTGATCGAGAAGTTCATAATCAGGGAGGGTTTAGGGGAAAGAAGATGAGTTCTGTTTTGGACAAATTGAATTTGAGATGCCTACAGGACATCTAATTTGAGATGTGCATGTGGCATTGGAAACTTTGTTCTTGTAGTTCAGAGAGATTGAGGCTGGATATGTAAACCTGGGAATTTTCTGCCTGGAGATGATAATTAAACTCATAAGAGCTGATGAGATTACTCTGTGAGATAGTACAAGTTTATAGTCTATCCAAAAGAGAAGGGGTCCCAAGAGAGAACCTTGAGGGACTCCTGTGGTTATAGGGTATTACATGGAAGAACCAGTAAAGAAGACTGAGAAGAATCAGGAGGAGAACCAGGAGAGATCAGTCTCAAAAACCTGGAGAACAGAGAATATGCAGGAGGTGATCAACAGTGTAAAATGTTGCAGAAAGGTCAAGGAGGATGGGGATTGAGGAAAAGTCATTCTATTTGGCAATTAAGAGATCACTGATAACTTTGGATTGTGCATTTCAGTTGAATAATGTAGTCAGAAGTCAGAATGCATCGGCTTTAGAAGAGAGTAAGAAAAAAGGAAGCGAAGGCAACACTCTTAAGGAATTTAACCATGGAATGGAGGCAAGAAATCGAATGACAAGTAGTAGAAAAAGTCAATCAAGTGTAGTTTTTTTTTCTTTTTAGAGAAGGAGGAAATATGGGCATGTCTGCGTGTAGGCAGCAGAGAAGAAACCAGGAAACAAACAATGACATAGTGGGGATGTTACTGGGGGTATTTGCTGGAGAAGCCAGGAGGATATAGGATTAAAGACACATGTAGAGGGTTTTGCCATGGCAAGGAGAAAGAGTACTTTAAAAAAAAATCTCAGATTAGAATAAAGGAGGAGATAGTGGAAGAAAATGTCCAAGTTATTTGAGATGAAGAGGAAGAAGAGGGTCCCCATGGTCTCAATTTTTTGGTGAAGGGCCCTGGGTTAAAGGGTGGAGGGAGTAGGTATAGTGGGAAACCTGAAGAAAGATGAGAAGGTTTGGAACAGCCATTGTGGAGAGCAAGATAATGAACATATCAGGAAAGAACAGAATATTTTTTCTTGCTATAGTGAGGACACAGGGGAGATGACACAACATAAATCTGTAATGGGGACTAGTGGGCACATTCCAGGAATTCCTCCAGCTCCAGTAGTATCTGAATAGGTGTGAAGGGGGTTGAAGGTAGGAGTAATTCCACTAGGGGTTGGCAAGCCATAATTGACAATAGGACAAAGGGGCAAAGGAATTCAGAGTGGAAGATAGTAAAGAGTTGGTTCACCAAGGGTACAAGATAGGAAAAGGAAGAGAGTATAGCCATTGTGAGAGTAATGGTTTAACACTGTGTGTATAATATCAATTTTATAGAATAAACCTTGGTTTTACTGGGTCTGGGCAGATGCTCTTATAACTCCACCCTCCCTGTTATGGCTAAGACACAGCTTTTATCTGTTTGTCAATACATAAGACTGATGCTTATGCAACTGTGAATTCTAACTTTGGGGTTAGTGTCTCAGCTTCTCTTTTTTGAGACTTCATTCATTTTCCATCTTCCTGTGCTCCCTTACTCCCTTACCTCAATCCTACCTCCAAACTCTCCATCAAAATTAATCTAATTTAATGAAAAGAGCGCTGGACCAGGAGTGCAAGAGACTTAAGTTCTAGTGCTGTGACTGTATGGCCCTAGTAAGACAGCTATTCCCCCTCTGACCCTACATTTCCTCTTCTGTAGAATTAGATCATTGGATTATATTCTCTTAGTGACAATATTCTACCACTCTGAAAGTCAGCTGAAAATAAGGAAAGAATCTGATATCAGTCATTTACTCTGGTCTTCAATAACTCAAACATCCCATTTTCCCACTATAGATTCTTTGCCTATTGCAGGTACCCAACAATCTAATCTTCCAAAAATCCTTTCCATGATAAAAACAAGAATACACCTGTTATCAGCAATTTACATTGAGAAATGGATCAAAAGTGATGGGTCATAGTCTGTCTCCTTTCAAATAGTCCCTCCTCCCCTGGACAAGACAAGATCTAGAATGCCCTTGGGGGCACCAGCACAAATGTCTCATCATCACTAGAGTTTTCCAAGACCTGGTAGGTCTCCAGCATCCAGGCGAAGTCTCCAAACCTTTCAATCAATCAAAATTGACAAGCATTGATTTTAGCATCTACTGTTTAATAATAATAGCTAGCATTTGTCTATCTCTTCAAAGTCTGCAGTACATCTATTATCTCATTTGATCCTCCAGGTGCAGTACTAGGGATTGAATGACAACAATTAAACCATTCCTGACCTCAAAGAGTTTATAGTCTATCCAAGAAGTCAGTCCCTTCCTCTTTTGACATTCCCTTCCCTTTCTTCCTCAAGACTCCAAGACACATATGTTCTGTTTTCTAATTATTATTTCAGTTAGCATTTGGTGATATTTTTGTACTCAAAACTCACTTTTATGACATCACAGAGTAAGCCCCTGTGCCCCTTGTGTTATTTCTACGTCTGGCAATTAAGTTTGAGAAAAGCTGTGTGTCACTGGAACCAATGTTCCCTCTAATTTTCAAAGTTATGAGAAGACAATCCTCAGGAGCACACTCTGAGGGCTGAGTGTACAGAACAGTTCAATGTCATAATCAAATTAGATTCAAAACTGAGTTAATCTGACTCATTTAAGGAAAGGAATAATCACAATTGCCTGTGTGGTAACTAGGCACAAATGGTACCAAATACTTCTAGATCTTTTTCTTCTCTTCTTTCTTAGTTCTCCAGTCTCCACAATCAACTTCAATGTCCCTGGTACCATGTTCGTTTTTAAATGAAATTCCATCATATTTCAGATCTCTAAATATGCAGATTAGTGCAGTGGGAAGAGAACTCAGCTCTGCTGCTGCTTCCTATGTGACCCTGGGCAAGTCCTTTAACCCCTCTGGGCCTCAGTTTTTCCATTTATGAAATGTAAAGGGTTATATTACATAATTTCTAAGGTCCCTTCCAGTCCTAAATCTATGATCCTCTATAAATGTCACACTAAACTCAGGAAAAAGATTTTATTTCCACTCAATTGGTTAATTCTCCTCAGCTAAGACCATCAGGCATTTTATATTTTGAGGAGGCCCTTTTTCAAAAGATATTAGAATTGCATGCTCAATTTGTTGAATTTAAGATTGTAGCTGGTTGAAGTGCTATATTTCTGGTAGTGCCTAGCCAGTGCAGAAATCCAACCACAGCAGGTGATCGTGGCTTTGTTCCAGGGCACTAAAATTTAGGTGGGTTAATAACTTTTCCCTCTTTCCCTTCTTCAACAGCTGAGAAACAACTGAGTTTATCACCTAGTTAGCAAGAATAAATAGTTAAATGGGAAGCTGTCACTATGGCAATTCCAAAGACATAGAAAGAGCAGCAACATTTCTTAGCCAATGGCTTTTTCTGCTCTTCTATAGCCTGTGTTCAGAGTCTCTCAATGGCAGTAACCTGATTACATGGTGAAATTAAATACCACCTTCCCAATTATATTTTGGGTCAGGGGCCCTCAATGCATTTTGATATTTTTGTGTTGAATACATATTTACAAATTAGAATACAAAATAAAACTATAAAAAGGTACTAGACCACTACAGCTCTCCATCTTTTGCACTTACTAACTGTATGACTAATTTAGCAATTAATCATGGATGCCCTTATGACATTGACATTTAAATCTTGGCTATTTAACTTTTCATGTATTTATAGCCTATTTCTTCAAATAAGCTCTACATTCCCTAAGGGTAGGGAAAATGACTTATCTTCATTTGTATCCTCAAGAGCAAGGATTCTTAACTTATTTTGTGTCGTATATCCTTTTGGCATTCTGGTAAAACCATGGATCCCTTCCCAAAACAATGTTTTTAAATGTGTAAAATATATAGGATTACAAAGAAAACTGATTATATTGCAGTCAGAAAAACCTGAGTTCAAATCTAGCCTCAGACACTTATTAGTTATGTGACCCTGGGCACATCACTTCACCCTGTTTGCCTCAGTTTCCTTATCTGTAAAAATGAGCTAGAGAAGAAAATGGCAAACCCCTCCAGTCTCTTTGGCAAGAAAACCTCAAAATGAGGTCATGAAGAGTCTAAACAACAAAAACGATGTTAATTTAGAATTTGGCATTTTGACCTGTGACATTTTGTTGCTTGATGAGGGTAGGTCTACCCATTCCCCCTCTCTTTACTGGGACATCAGCAGCTGAGAGAAAATATAAGTAGCATTACTTGCTTTGAAAAAGTAGTTTATAAAGTTTGCATGACTTGTTGGGGGAGGAGGGGAGATTACTGCCTATTCTAAGCAATGCCAAATTGCTTCTTTGAGAACAGGGTAATTCCCGGACAATAACAATAATAATAATTAATAATAATAATAATAATAATAACAAACAATTGGCATTTATATGGTGCTTAAGTTATCTTACTTTTGATCCTCACATTGGCCTTCAGAGATGGGTGCTAAGATCCCTGTTTTACAGACAAGGAAACTGTGGCTGACAAAGGTCAAGTGACTTGTCCAGGCTCACACAGTTAGTACGTATGTGAGGCAGGATTCAATCTGAGGTCTTTCTGACTCCACATTCAATGTACTATGCAACGCAGGGGCCTGATCAGCCTCCCTTAGACCAGAACTTTGTTTTGTTCTCAGCTCAGCAGGGCTGCTTAGTCTCTGAAGGGGACACCTGAGAGTTAAGGAATCTTCAAACAAGGAGCTTTTCTCTATTCTAGCCCCACTCTTGACCAACCCCACTCCCAACCATGAGCTGGGTGAAACCATCTCGTCCTCCTTCCAGTCTTGCTAAGGATGTACATTCATTCTTTTAATCATCTCTCCATTCATCCAAAAATCACTTATCAAGAACTTACTATTCATTCAGCAAGCATATAATAATAATGATGATAATAATAAGCTAGCCTTTGTGTGGTATTTAACTTTGCAAAGCACTTTACAAACATTATCTCATTTGATTCTCACAATAATTCACAATTTGATCCTCTACTATTATTATCCCCATTTTATAGATGAAGAAACTGAGGCAGACAGAAGTTAAGTGACTTGCTTAGGGTGACACTGTGAGTAAGAGTCTGAGGCAGGATTTGAATTCAAATCTTTCTGATTCTAAGTGCAGTACTCTATCCATTGTACCACTTAGCTGCCTCTGTAACACCTGACTTTATTTATTAAATATAAATTAAAGGCACTTATCAAATGCCTGGTATATACCAAACACTGTATTAGGCACATTAGATACAAAGACAAAAAAATGAAATGATCTCTGTCTTCAGGGAGTTTATATTCTATTAGAGCAGTGGTTCTCAACCTTCCTAATGCTACGACCCTTTAATACAGTTCCTCATGTTGTGGTGACCCCCAATCGTAAAATTATTTTCATTGCTACTTCATAACTGTAATTTTGCTATTGTTATGAATTGTAATGTAAATATCTGATATGCAGGATGTATTTTCATTGTTACAAATTGAACATAACCCACAGGTTGAGAACCGCTGTATTAGAGTATAACAAGTACACCGATAAGTAAACAAAAAATAAAACCATTTCAGGAGAGAGAATACTAACATATTTGGGGGGGCAGAGTTTCCTCACCGATGTCTCTTTGGCTCACAGATCTCAGAAGTCATATAGGACCCATTCCATTTCTCCCACCCCAATCCCATATCCTTTGATCCATCCTATGCATAATCACTAGACTTAACTTGGTAAATATAACTCTGAACATAGCATATAATCTGCTCTATAAAAATGCTCCTCATGAAACCATACCTTTTTGCTCCTCACTTTGTGTGCCATCACTGACAGGTTTGTAAGACAGCTGGTAGTTTTCTACAGTGTCATCAGAGAACAGACTCCAGCACACCTTGACTGATGTCCCTGTAGCTGAGTTAGGTGTTTGTGTATTGATCACTGGAGCACAAGGAGCTATATGTAGTGAAGGAAGAAAAAAATAAGCTAGAGATGAAGGTGTCGAAGAGAGATTTATTTCAAGCTATGCTTGCCTGATGAATTCTTAGAAGCTCAGTGTCTTCCAGTCCAACCCATAATGACCTTTCTCCATTCTATTTTTATTTCTTTCTAAATAATCAAGAGCAGTCATCTAGAATTAGAGCTTCTCCTTCTCTGAATAGTCTTGGAAAGAGATGAACAAATTCTTATTCTTCCAACTCTCACTTTCAGGACTCCATGTAGAAAACCTCCAACCCTTCTTATCTTGCTTGGTATATCTCCCATTGTCAATTAGTCTCTTGTGAGTTTGGGTGGCATGAATCAGTCCCCCAAAACTTTATCACCAATGAATACACAGACAAAATAGTTTCCATGAGAGAATTCAGTCTTATTCCCCAGGTATTCCCATAAAGAAATAAGAGGTACTGTACTGTTGAGAGTTAGCTTGAGTGGTGGCCACTTTCTCATTCAGTAGTCAATATTCCTATCAACCTAAGCAACTCCAATAAGTCCCTCCCACCACATTCCTTTCCCCCAAACTATAGATAGCCTAACTGATATTTTCCTAGGTACTAAATTCTTTAGAAAATAATAGCTTATGCATGTGAATCAGCTGTGAAAACAAACATCATGATTAATTTCCAATAAATTCTTTAAGCATGTAAGGAAAAAATGGAAATCAGATCACCAGCATCATAGAAGTCCCTGATACTTCAAGATATAGCTCAAGTTTAATGCCTACGGTAGTGGCAATAGCAAGAGAGCTGTTCTGGCTCTGCTGCCCACACCACTGCTCTCCTCCTGCACTACGCCACACCCTTACTTCTCTACCTGAAGCCATTGTATAATGGATACAGCTTTAGCCAAGAAGTTTTGGCTATTTACTTTATGCAGCCTTGTGTGAGTCTATTCATTTCAGTTCAATCTTTGCATTTCTTTACTTTTTGTTAGGTTCCTGCATTCTTTGTTGTCCCATTGTCAGCTGTTATGAATCGGAGCTATTGATGTTCTCAACCTAGAAAGCTGAGGACCAGAGACAACCTACCTGATCATCACCCCACCAAGGGATCGCCTACCTCATCAGGAATGACAGAATCTCAGTGCTGGGGCAAAAGTCTGGGACAAAAATAAGACAGGAATAAGAGAATTGTAATCATGTTGTAGCTTGTGAGTTGATGAGGAGTGGGATGCATCATTCAGAAAGGTTGCCTATGTATGGGGGGAAAAAGAGAAAACTTGGGAGGCCCTTTGGTTTGAATGTAAGTCTAAAGTAGAGGAATTGAGCCTATATTCAGGGGAGAGGTTAGCCATGAGGGAGCTGGAAGAGAACAAGTGTGAACAGGGGTGCCTGGGGAGGATGGGGTACAACCCCACCTGTGGATTGATTCCTAAGACATTATGCTTTGTGGGATAGGGGAAA
>JAQQSU010009468.1:10000-12686 GCA_028627135.1 Pseudochirops cupreus | reverse complement strand
TTTTTGCTTCACCTTTATCTTCACCTATGTCCCAACCCTTCCCTCACCCATTCATCTCCATCCATTAAAGGATAACCTTTAATAAAAGATTTTTAGAAAAGAAAGGTAAGAGGAACAGGGAGGCAATTTGGTATAACTAGCCAACACATTGAATCCTAGATTAAAAGCTAAAAAGGACTTTAGAGATCATGGAGTCCAACTCCTTCATTTTACAGATGAAGAAAATGAGGCACAGAGAGGTTAAGTCATTTAGCTAGTAAGTATCTGAGGTTGGATTTGAACTTGTCTAGCCTCCCCCCACTCATGCCACCTAGTTGCCAATATAGTCAATGTCCCACACCCATAGCACCTCCTTACAAATCAAAGTGGCCACAGTAGGTCCAAGTCTGGCTCTCCTCAGAGTTGTAGCTCATAGCTCTCAGTAGTATCTCACCAGCCCTCCCTCTTTGAATAGTGACTTTCTCTACTCCACTCTCTACTAATGAACATTCATAACACTTAATTCATGGCATTTCTCTTTATTAAAGAAAAATCCAGTTAAGTCTCATTATAGAGGAATTAGTTTAGAGGAAAGAAAATCTAGAGAATAGTTCCTGAAAATATGGAACTGAAAAAATTCCTTTTATTATCAAAAGACAACATCCAATTAAGTCTCATTGATCTCTGCCAGTCCAATAAGTGAGCATCACCATCAGGAAATCTGCCCTGAGATACAGGTGAGGAGGGGCATGGACAGTGAAGCCTCTGAGCAGAGCAGGAGTGGGTGCTCTGCCCAACCATGCTCCCTACCCCACTGGAAATGCCTAAGGGTAAACAGAGATTACATCAGAATAACAAGGGACATTTGCAAGACACCTTTTCTGGGGGGAGAGGGAGATAAGAGGGGCCAGGCTTGTGAATCCATTGTTGTGGAGAAATTACTGCTACCAAAGCAAACTGCTCTCCTGCAACTTACATGTTTTTTATGTTCTAATCATTGTATATTTCTTTATCGCTTAGGATTTCCTTCTGTTTTTGCTTTTTGTTTTTTCCACTTAATAGTATTTTATTTTTTCCAATTACATATAAAGATAGTTTTCACATTTATTTTTATAAGATTTTGAATTCCAAATTTTTCTCCCTCCATCCTCTTCCCCCTCCTCAAGACAACAAGCAATCTGATATAGGCTATACTTGTACAATCATGTTAACTATATTTCCACATTAATCATGTTATAAAAAAGAATTAGAATGAAAGAGAAAACCACAAGAAAGAAAAAAAAAGTAGCATGCTTTGATCTGCATTTAGATTCCGTAGTTCTTTCTCTGGATATGGATAACATTTTCCATCATGAGTCTTTTGGAATTATCTTGTTTTTTGTTTTGATTTGTTTGCTTTTTGGAGAGGGGAAGGTAGGGCAATTGGGGTTCAGTGAATGGTCACATGGCTAGTTTTGTGTTAAGAGTCTGAGGCCAGATTTTAACTCGGGTCCTCCTGACTCCAGGGCCGGTGTTATACTCACTGCACCACCTAGCCGCCCCTTTTTGGACTTGTCTTGGATCCTTGTATTGCTAAGAGCTAAGTCTATCATAGTTGACCATCACACAACATTGCTGTTAGTGTGTACAATGTCCTCCTGGCAACTTACATTCTTAAAGAGCTGCCTAGAGCTCTGAAAAATAAGTGATTTGTCCAGGGTCACACAGCAGTTGGCACCCCAGTCAGGCTTTGGACCCAAGTCTTCCTGACTCCAAAGCCCCCATTCCTCTCTCTCCCTCCCTCCCTCCCTCCCTCTCTCTCTCTCTCTCTCTCTCTCTCTCTCTCTCTCTCTCTCTTCCTCTCTGTCTGTCTCTGTCTCTATCTCTGTCTCTCTCCTCTCTCTCTCCCTCTCTCTCTCTCTCTCCTTCCCTTCCTCTCTCTTCCTCCCTCCCTCTTTCTCTCTCCCTCCATCCCCCCTCTCTCTCCCACCCTCCCTCTCTCTCTCTCTCTCTCTCTCTCTCTCGCTCTGTCTCTCTCTCTCCTCTCTCTGTCTCTGTCTCTCTTCTCTCTGTTTCTCTCTCTCTCCTCTCTTTTCCCTGTGTCTCTACATCCCTCTCTCCCTCTCTCTCTCTCCCTCTTTCTATTTCTTTCTCTCTGTCTCTCTATCTCTGTCTCTGTCTCTCCCCCCCTCTCCCTCTCTCTCTCCATCCCTCCCTCCCTCCTTCTTTCTCTCTCTCCCTTTTTCTTTTTCTTTCTCTCTGTCTCTCTGTCTCTGTCTCTTTCTCTCTCTCCTCTCTCTGTCTCTGTCTCTCTCTCTCCTCTCTCTGTCTCTGTCTCTGTCTCTCTCTCTCCTCTCTCTCTCCCTCTCTCTCTCTCTCCCTCCCTTACTCCCTCTCCTTCTCTCTCTATTCCTCCCTCCCTCTCTCTCTCCCTCTTTCTTTTTCTTTCTCTCTGTCTCTCTGTCTCTGTCTCTGTCTCTCTCTCCCCCCCTCCTTCTCTCTCTTCATCCCTCCCTCCCTCCTTCTTTCTCTCCCTCTTTCTTTTTCTTTCTCTCTGTCTCTCTGTCTCTGTCTCTGTCTCTATCTCTCTCTCTCCTCTCTCTCTCCCTCTCTCTCTCTCTTTCCCTCCCTCACTCCCTCTCCTTCTCTCTCTATTCCTCCCTCCCTCTCTCTCTCTCCCTCTCTCTCTTTCTCTCTCTCTGTCTCTCTGTCTCTGTCTCTCTCTTTC
>JAQQSU010009468.1:0-5000 GCA_028627135.1 Pseudochirops cupreus | reverse complement strand
CACAACTAGTAAATTACTTGAGACAGGATTCAAACTCAGAACTACATCCATGTTCATTGTTTTACTGAGAGTACCACCTAAAGCCATCTCAAGGTCCTGAAAAATCATGGAGACATGATTGTCCCATCACTGTCAATGCTATCTGAAAGATCACGAAGAATGAAAAAAGCCTCACTGAATTGGGGGCAAACGTCCTGATTTTTGGCAAAGACAAGAGAATAACATCTATGGACAATAATGAATAACCCTGAAAAATGAGAGGTGAACTGGGGGGATCCCTGAGATCTCTTCTCTCTCTAACAGTTCCCTGTGCTTTCCTGGGTTCAAACCCTGTCTCTAATGTCCACTACCTGTGTGACCTTAATAGGTCCTTCAAGTACCCTGGGCCTCAGTTTCCACACCCATAAAGTCAGTGGACTTGGGGCGGCTAGGTGGCACAGTGAATAGAGCACTGGCCCTGGAGTCAGGAGGACCTGAGTTCAAATGTGGCCTCAGACACTTAACACTTAACTAGCCATGTGACTTTGGGCAAGTCACTTAACCCCAACTGCCTTGCCTCCTCCCCCTCTTAGAAGCAAAAATAAAAGTCAATGGCCTTAACCAGATGACCTCTAAGATCCCTTCTAGCTCCAGATCTATGGCTTTTATAAGATCTGTATAGGAATGTTGCTATTCAATAATAATAATAGCAGTAATTTGTTTTTGTTGTTGTTCCATCATTTCAATCATGTCTGATTCTTCATGACCTCATTTGGGGTTCTCTTGACAAAGATATTGGAGTGGTTTGCCAGTTCCTTCTCTAAAAATCAACTACAGAAGCACAAGATAAGGCATAGGTAGCTAGGAAGTAGAGAAGGGAGGGATGAAGGAAGAAATGAAGAAAGGAAGGAAGGAAAGAAGGAGGAAAGGAATGAAGGAAGGAAGGAAGGGAGAGAGGGAAGGAAGGAAGGAAGGAAGGAAGGAAAGAAGGAAGGAAGGAAGGGAGAGAGGGAAGGAAGGAAGGAAGGAATGGAGGGAGGGAGGGAGGGAGGAAGGAAAGAAGGGAAGGAAGGAAAGGAGGGAGGAAGAATGGGATGGAAGAAAAAAGGAAGAGAAGAGAAGGGAAGGGAAGTGGAGGGAAGGAAGGGGAGGGGAGGGCAGGGAAGGGAAGGGGAGGGGAGGAAATTAGAAAAGGGAAAATATCTCAGGGTTTTAGTGACCAGCAAGTTGCTCAAAGGAGATAATACTTTTGCAGTAAAATGCCTGGCTAGGTGACTCAGTGGAGAGAGTGCTGGACCTAGAGTCAAAAAGACATGAGTTCAAATTCAGCCTCTGACACTAATTATGTGAACCTGGGCAAGTCACTTAAATCACATCTGTAAGATTCAATTTGACCAAGAACGGATTATTTCTAGCAATTTCTATTTCATCTTCAAAAATGAATAAAACTAGATTTGTTTTTTATTCATAAGGCAAAATTTATTTGTGTTGTGGGGAAAAAATGTTGTTAAAATATTCATCTTTGTTATTCCTACAGCCTCAAAGCCAAACGTGGCCCTCTAGGTCCTCGAGTACAGCCCATTGACTGAGTCCAAACAAATTTGTTCTGTGAAGTTTGGATTCTGTCAAAGGGCTGCACTTGAGGACCTAGAAGACCACTTGTGGTCTCAAGGCTGCAGGCTCTCCACCCCAGCCAACGAATGTACATTTTTACACTATTTTTTATACTGTTACCCCTGGGGATAGAGAAACATGTAGCAACTGTTCAATCTTTGATAACCTTGGAGAGAGAAGTTGCAGTTGAGTGCTTAGAACAGATGTTAGACCACAAGGGGTTGAGAAGTGTGTAAGTTGAGGGACTAGAGGCAACTACAGCAGGTTTTTTTCAAGAGGTTTGTCTATAATTGGAAGAGAGATTTAGGATGGTAGCTTGGCAGGGTGGCAGAATCAGGTGCAGAGTTTTCAGAAATGCAAGGGCCTATAATCCGTGTTCCTGGAGGAGGTAAAAGTTGGTGGATCCCTTGAGTTCCGGAGTTTGGAGAACCCGGAACAGTGTTCAAGCTAAGTCCAGCGCCAATGTGGCAAGCCCCTGGGGAAGCAGAGGGCTCCCCATATAGGGAGCAAACTAGATCTGAAAACTAGAGCAGGAAATTGTAAAGCTTCTGAGGAGGTGCTGCATTTCCAGCTGAGCACACAGGCTTCAGGAAATACCGGTGCCTAGGGAGAGATTGAAGGGATCCTTCTTCGGAGAGGTGGAGGCCTATGGGTGGGGAATAATTCATATGGTGAATTGGTCAGTTTGATGAACTGAGGTGTGTTGTTTTTATTTTAATTTTTGCTTCATTTTGCCTCTTTCTTTTTTTATTCTCTGTGGTCACGGATAGCCTTCTGCATGGGAAAAGAGGGAATTGGGAAATGAAGTCCAACGTAAAATCAAACTATATGAATAAACATTTGAGATGTAAAGGAAATTGAGAGCAAAGTGAAGGTCCCAGAGAAAACAAGAGGGAGTGGGATCAAGGATATGTGGGGTTGGGCTGGTGTGATCAACCCTGAAGGTAAAACAGAATATGCTTCTAGACTTCCCAATATTGACTAGAAAGGGATACAACCCCTAGATGTTCATCTCGTGGGCCCAGCTCCAGTCAAGATCTACCACCTCCATGCTAACAACTAAATCCAAATTTAATATCCCCTGCAATGAGACTTGGGTCAGCTAAATATTTCAGATCTAGCCGTTCACTTACAAGTCAGCAATGGGTCAATGGCAGCCTTTTGGCACAGGAAGCATGCTTGAAGAGGGTCTTAAATAAGTCACAGGGTTAAAACACTGAGCATAGAGCCAGAAAGACTCCTCTTTGTGAATTCAAATCTGGCCTCAGACACTTGCTAGCCATGTGACCCTGGGCAAGTCACTTAACCCTGTTTGGAAATGGTGAGCCACTCTAGGATCTTTGCCAAGAAAACCCCATGTGGGGTCCCAAAGAGAGTTGAATGTAACTGAGAAAGAGGTGAACAACAACACCAATGATCCTTCATTAAGCATGATCTGGATGCTCAATGTAAGACCTTTTCCAAATGACAGACATGGCTTGACACACCTGGTACCAGTACTGCCTGGTCTCCTAGCTGTATGAGGAGTGCAACCCAGCAAGCCTGCTGGATTTGCACATAGAGGATCTGGGCTCTCCTTTACCTGCATGGCATTGCCTCTCAGGGACCTCAGTTTCCAGACATCTTACAGATGAGAGAGAGGAAATAATGAGAAAGTTGTAAAAGAAAAGACAAATGTTGCCAGCAGTCACATACCCTATGTGAGCCCTCCTGAATGCCCCTGATATCTAAGAATTGGTGGCTTGGTTTTCAAAGGGCATGACCCATTTCTGAGCAGAAAGAGACCTGTTTAATGTTAATAACTCTTTTGAAAAACATGTAAGCCACGGGAAGGACATAGAGACATGTCTCTTGGCTTCAAACAAGCTGTGTTTGCGATCTCCTTTTAAAAAAAAAATGTGTCATTTCCTCCCTACCTAAACACTTAAACTATTTCCTGGATTGACTGAGTACTTCGGCTGTCCTTCCAACTCAATAGGATCCCTCCCTCCCTGTTTTCATGGCCAATTTCACACAGTGCTATAAAGGATCAGTCCTAATGGCCTCCCCTCTTCACCTGTTTTCCCAGATGTTCTATCCTGCTGAGCAATCCTGATAGCACTTACGGTATCCACTCCACCTAGGTTGACATGGGCCTTGGTGGGGTGTGACCTGGGGTCAAGAGGGAGAACGGGAATGTTGGGGAGTGAGATAACCATATGAAGCTAATCCTTTGACCCATAACCCATTTCCTCCCAAAGCTCCTGCCATGCTTTTCTTTGAATATGTGTGGGTTGTTTTTTTTTTTTAAATAAACATTCTTGCAAGGAAACAGCAAGACATTGGACCTAAAGAGATGATTTAGCCATGGCAGGGTTTAGTTACAGGCGGCTGCCAATAAACAGAGACAAATTACCCCTGTCAGACCCCAGCAGGGTGCAGATTAAGAGGACGTTTACAAGTTGCGTAGACCTCACTTCCAAGCAACATTTAGTCGACAGCTAGAATGGAAAGCAAGACAGCTACAAAGAAAGAAGACAGATCCAGGAGAGGACTAAGGTAGCTCACTCTAAGGCATTGCTCAAGCCAGCGTTTAATCCCACTGTGTACTAGCTCATGTGCTGTGGGGTTATTAAAAACTGTTGGTTTTTAGTCATGTCCAACTCTTTGTGATGCCATTTTGGGTTTTCTTGGCAAAGACACTGGAGTCATTTGCCATTTCCTTCTCCAGCTCATTTTACAGATGAGGAAACTGAGGCAAGGAGGGTGAAGTGACTTGCCCAAGGCTGCACAGACAGTAAATGTCTGAGGCCAGATTTGAACTCAGAAAGGTGAGTCCTTCTGACTTCAGACCAGGTGCTTTAGCTGCCTACTGGTTTCTCACGTAGTTAGGAGATTGTCAGTTCCTAGAGGAAAGGCATAGTCTTGTTTATTTTTTTTCCTCTATGTATCCTTAGCATAATGAACAACATCAGGCACATAGTAGGGATTTTCCTAAAGTTTACACTATGTCACTGTCCTACTCAATAAACTTCAGTAGCTCCCTATTTCCTCTAAGATTAAACACAAATGCTTCTATTTGATTTTTAAAGCTCTCCGGATCCTTCCCCCAACTCCTCTCCTGCTCCTGGATCCAGCCAACCTTTTTCTCTTTTCATTCCACATAACAATCTATCTCCCATCTCTGCTCCTTGGTCCTGTGCCTAGAATTCACTCCTAAAATCTCATTTCCTTCAAAGTTATGCCCAAGTAACAACCTGCTACCAGATCCTCCCAGCTGCCAGAATTCCCCTTTGTAATGCCATGCACCAGCAGATTACCAAAGGAATGCTACTGTGAACAGCTTTTAGAGTTCAGATTACAAAATATAGTGAACACTCTGTTTATTCCATTACGAATCAAGACAAACATTCAAAACATTATAATAT
>JAQQSU010009467.1:0-12686 GCA_028627135.1 Pseudochirops cupreus | reverse complement strand
AATCATAAGGAACTTATCAAAGTTGAACTATTTACATGCCAACATGGAAAAGTAACAATTCTAACTGATGAAACTTTTCTCAGTATGAGGATAGGTGAAGGGAATACAAATGTGTATATACATATACATACACATATATCTATATAGGAGGGTTTATATATGCATACAAACACACATCTGAGTATGTGTATATATGAATACATAGAGGGCACAAGATCAATTGAATAGGAAGGGACAATACTCTAAAAGGTAAAAGCCTGAGGTGGGAGAGGATTAGAATGAGAGGAGACAGGGAGAGACAGAATGGGGTTAATCATCTCATAGAAGAGGCAAAGGATAATTGTTACAATGGAGGGGAAGAATAGGGAGGCAAAAGGGAAAGAGTCAACCTTACTCTTATTGATATTGGCTTAGAAAGGAATGACATAAACTCTAAACCAGGTATCTTGCCACACAGGAGAGTAGAGGGGATGGGGATGAGAGGTGGAATGATGGAGGGGAGGGCAGGATGGGGGAGAGGGTTGATGGAAGTACACACTTCTGTAAAGGGACAGAGACAGGGACAGGGTAGAGTATAGAACAGGGGGGGGTGGGATAGAAAGGAGGGTCATATAATCAGTCTCTCAAAATATGCCCACTGTGAAGAGGTTTTGCATAATTACACATGTACAGCCTGTAGTTAATTGCTTGTCCTTCCAGTGGGAGTAGGTGATGAGGGAGGAAGAGAAAGAATCTAGAATTTAAAGTTCTATAAACAAATGTTAAAATATATATATATATATATATATATATATATATATATATATATATATATATATACACACACACACAATTATTAGTATTATTATTATTAACTACATCCAACTGGAACTTAAGATACACAGGCACTGTGGTAGGGAGATCCATCCTGCCCTACCAGAAAGTCAGAGGGGTGATGGGGGAGAACATAGGAGAGAATAGATTGGGAGAGGGAGTTATACAATGGGATGGCTGTTTTGGGGTGGTGGGTAGGGGAAAGATGGGGAGAAAATTTGTAACTGAAAATCTCGTGGAAATAAATGATGTAACCTAAAATAAATAAAAGTTAAAAAAAAATAAATTTGACTCATTTCTCTATATATTTGAGAGATGAAGTCTTTAAGATAAAAAAAAGTTTCAAATTTTTTTCACAGCTATGATTGCTAACTGTATTTCCTTCCATTCTATTTATCCTGTTTATCCTATCCCTCCCCCTTCTTATTTTATTTTGACTTTTACCTTCCCCAATACTCACTTCCTTCTGAGTACCACTCCCCTTTTCTCATCCTCTTCCCTTTCTACTTTCCTGTATGGTAAGATATGTTTCTATACCCAATGGAGTATTTATGTTATTCCCTTTTTGAGTCAATTCTAATGAGAGTAAGGTCCATGCACTTCACCCCACCTCCCCCATCTTCCCTCTCACTGTGAAAGCTTTCTTGTCTCTTTTATGAGATAGCTTACCCCATTTTACCTCTCCCTTTCTCTTTGTCCCACTGCATTTCTCTTTCTCACACCTTTATTTTATTATTTTTTAGATATCATCTTATCATATTCAACTCACACCTGTGCCCTCTGTCTATATATACCCCTTCTAATTGCCCTAATAATGAAAAAGTTCTTACGAACTACATGTACTATCTTCACATGTAGAAAAGTAAAATTTTATTAAGTTCCTTATGATTTCCCTTTCCTGTTTATCTTTTTATGCTACTCTTGAGTCTTGCATTTGGAAGTGAAATTTTCTATTCAGTTCTGGTTTTTCAACAAGAATGCTTGGAAGTCCTCTATTTCATTGAATGCCCATTTTCCCAGTGAATGATTATACTTGTTTTTGTTATATAGGTGATTCTTGATTGTAATCCTAGTTCTTTTTCCCTCTGGAATAAAACATTCCCAGCTAAATCTTGGGTTATCCTGACTATCACACCAAGATACTTGAATTGTTTCTTTTTGACTGCTTTCAATATTTTCTCCTTGATATGGATGCTCTGGAATTTCATTATAATATTCTTGGGAATTTTCATTTTGGTATCTCTTTCAGGAGGTCATAGGTGGATTCTTTCCATTTCTATTTTACCCTCTGGTTCTAGAATATCAGAGCAGTTTGCTTTGATAATTTCTTAAAATATGATGTCTAAGTTCTTTTTTCTGACCATGACTTTCAGGCAGTCCAATAATTTTTAAATTATCTCTCCTGGATCTATTTTGCAGGTCAGTTGTTTTTTCTAATGAGATATTTCAAATTGTTTTTTATTTTTTCATCCTTTTGGTTTTGTTTTATTGTTTCTTGATGTCTCATACTCATTAGCTTCCATTTGCTGAATTTTAATTTTTGAGGAATTATTTTTTTCAGTGAAGTTGTGTATTTCCTTTTCTATTTGGCCAATTCTATTTTTAAGGAATTCTTTTCTTCAGTGAATTTTTTTGCCTCTTTTCCCATTTACCCAATTCTGCTTTTCAAGGCATTCTTCTCCTCATTGGATCTTTGTATCTCCTTTACCATTTGGCCTATTCTGTTTTTTAAGGTGCTATTTTTTTCAGTGTGTGTGTGTGTGTGTGTGTGTGTGTGTGTGTGTCTCCTTTACAAAACTCGTGACTCTTTTTTCATGGTTTTCTTGTACCACTCACATTTTGCTTCCAATTTTTCCTCTACCTCTCTAACTTGATTTTAAAAATCTTTTTTGAGTTCTTCCATGGCTTGAGATCAATTCATTTTTTTTTCTTTGAGGTTTTGGATGTAGGAGTTTTGACTTTACTGTCTTCTTCTGAGTGTGTTTTCATCCTTCTTGTCACCATAGTAACTTTCTATGGTCAGAATTTTTTTTTCTATTGTTTGTTCATTTTTCCAGCCTAATTTTTGACTTTTAACTCTTTGCTAAAGTGGAATTCTGCTTCCAGGGTTGAGAGTACACTGTCCCAAGCTTTAGGGCTTTTATGTATTTGTTTTCAGAGATACTTTTAGGGAGTGTAAGTTTTCAGTTCTTCCAAGATGGTATAATCTAAGGAGAAGTATCTTTACTACCTTCTGGCCTGTGCTTTGGTTTGTGAGAGATCACAAGGACTCTTTTCTGCCCTGGAACTGTGATGAGGGCCTCTGCTGTACTTCAGCTGCAAACTCTGATGTGCTAGTGTTACTCCTAGCCCTGGGACTACCATCTAGGACTGTATCCCAGATCCAAGTTTGGATAGTCCTGCCTTCAGTGCCAGCAAAGTGACTCCTGTACTCTCCTGAATCATTTTTTAACCCCCTTTCTGTCTATGGGCTGAGAGTTCCAGAAGCAGCTGCTGCTGTTGCTGATTCAGTCACTCCCAAAAACTGCTTCCTCTACACTTACCCCAGTGTGACGGACATTTCCTGCCAACTTTCTAAGTTATCTTGGACTGAAAAATTGTTTTGCCCTGTCCCTCTGTGGGTTCTACTTCTCCAGATTTTGTTTTACAGCATTATTTAAAGGTCTGGGGGAGAGATCCAGCAAGTTCCTGCTTTTTCTTCACCATTTTTGGCTCTGCTCCCCCACATTTATTTGTTTGTTTGTTTTTGGCAAAAATACTAAAGGGGCTTACCATTTCCTTCAGCTTATTATAAAACTGAGGAAACTGAGACAGACAACTGATAACTGTCTGAGGTTGAATTTGAATTCAGATCTTCCAGACTTCAGGCCTAGCACTCTATCCATTGCTCCAAATAACTGTTCCTAAGGCAACTCTAGGGAGTGAATAATATGAGATAAATATGAGTCAGATTATAAATCAGAAATACGAAATGTTATGAAGGATAGGATGAAAAGAGAGGACATATCTAGGACCTGGAAGGTTCTAGATGCACTTACAATAATATAATCAATCGATCAATTATTTATGAGGAATTTATTAATTCTCACATGCCAAATAAAGTGGTAAGTCCTAGAATAGAAGAACAAAAGCAAAATCATTTGTCCTCAAGGCAGCTGAATGTCAAAATAGATAGAGCAGCTGGGATTGGAGTCAGGAAAACCAGAGTTCAAATCCAGTCTCAGAAACTTATTTGTATGATTCTGGGCAAGTCACTTAATCTTGTTTGCCCTAGTTTCCTTATTTGTAAAATGAGCTAGCGAAGAAAATGACAAACCTTTCCAGTATCTTCAGCAAGAAAATTCCAAACGGGGTTATAAAGAGCCAGATACAACAACAACAACAGAAGGAGAAGGAGGAGGGACCTATTAGCTGAGGCAATTAGGAAAGATAGAAAGAGTTGCTTATGTTGAATGTTCAGTTTCTAAGAGGTGGAGGTAAGGAGAAATTGTGTGTCAGACAGAGGGAATGCCACTCCTAAGGAGTAGGAGTGTGAGATTCCATGTTCTGTGTGAGGAACATAAGACAAATAGCTTGGCTGAATGTAAAGTCTGTGAAGGGAAATAACATGTAATAATAAGGTTGGAAGAGTAAGTTTTATGGGAATGTAAATGTCAAACAGGGGAACTTATACATGTTCCCAGAAGCAAGAGTGTGCCTCAGGAATTTATTGAATCCACAGACATAGTGAAAGGACGGTGTTTGTCAACTCCAGTCGTACTTTGGGAAGGTACAGCAACTAAAATCTCTACTTTAGACTGCTGTACCATATATTTCCTAAGTACAGGAATTTGCCATCACCCAGGAGAAAGGGACACAGAACATAACAGAATAGAACTTGTGGGGTGAAGAGCAAGAAAAAGGAAAAGGGAGGAATCAATTTTAATCTCTGATAGGTTTTTAGAAGGAAGTCTTTTTGATATTAAAAATTCTGCAGATTGATACAAACTTGTCACAGTTGAATGTTAGTTATCTTTCAAGCAGTTAAGAGATACTATGTTTTGTTTTTAAAGAGGACCAATAACATCACAAGGTGATATCTTAATTCATGCATGAATTGAATTTAAGTGAGGCAGAGGTATATAATGTCTCTTTTTCTCACTCTCTTTTCCATTCATTGAAGTCCACTGGCAGGACAAAAGTCAGGACAACTGGTGATGGCCTAGAATGCAGTGGATGACCTTGGCATCTTCATATGCTTGGGCTAGACATCTCCCTAGCTCACCAACAGGTTTGAGACCTGTCAGTTACCCTTAACCTGGATTAGTCCATCTGCCAAGAATGTTTTACTAGGGTGTGACCACTGTGTATGCTACAATTTCTTGGAGCCACAGGTGAAAGTCAAGTGACTGGTAGACACCAAAGGTGGAAGTGCAGCTCTGAAAAGGCTCAGTAAGCCCTCATGCTAGAGTGCTAGTGCTCCCCAAACATTGCTGAGATATTATTTACTTCATGATTTAAGACAAACTGTATTGTTTCAGATAACATATCTACATATAACATTCAGAGAGCAAAACCATAAGATTCAAATTTTATATGATTTTGCATTGAAATTCCCATATACATTGAGGTGAACTGAAAGAGATCATTAGGGACGACTGGTAAAAGTAAAGAAACTATGATAGAAATTAGAAGCCATATGAAAGTCACATTATCTAGCAGGACAGAAGAAAAGGAAACCATGAGATGTCCTCTAATTAATTCAGTAACACTTAACTTAAAGCAACGTGATAATAGGTGTCTCTTCCTTGATCCATTATCTCTGCAGATTTAATCAGCCATCTGGTTGTTACAGAAATTAGCTCATTTTTTTTACAACAATTTCCTTTTTTGTTTTTATTTTTTAAGCATAGGTGTAATAGAATGACTCTTCAGGTCAATGGAATTGGATGCTTAGCGAAGTTTTTTTATTAATGACACCTTAGAAATACAATCACAATTACTCAGAGCCCCCAGTTAGGAAAATTCATAATTTCTTAATGACTCTTCTCCCCTGCCCTCTGTTCCTTTCCCCTGAGTGATGTCAAGTTCCTGTATTTAAGATATAAAAGATAGATCAGTTTGAAGTAGAGATTTTAGTAACTTTGCTTTCCCAAAGTATGATTGGAGTTGGCAAACACTGTTCTGTCACTATGTCTGTGGATTCAATAAATTCTAGAGGCTCCCTTTTGCCTTTGAGATCAAATATAAGCTCGTCTGTTTGGCATTTACATTCCTTCAAAACTCACTCTTCCAGTCTTATTATATGTCATTTCCCTAACATTTATGCAGAAGTTTGAGTCTCTCTTCTAACTTAAATTTACGTTTATCTCCTGTTGTTGTTGTTCAGTCATATCTGACTCTTTGTCACCCTGTAGACCATAGCATGATAAAACTGTCAATGTGATTTTCTTGGAAAAGATGTCGGAGTGGTTTGCCATTTCCTCCTCCTGTGGATTAAGGCAAACAGAGGTTAAATGACTGGCCCAGAGTTACACAGCTAGTAAGCTCCTGAGGTCAAATTTGAACTCAGGTCTTCCTGACTCCAATGCCAGGGTTCTAGCCACTGAACCATCTAGCAGCCCTCTATTTACTTCCAGCTACTCCCTGATTTCTTTATGCTTCAAAATTCAAAATTCAGGTTACTCAAAATGTCTGGATAAAGAATCAAGCAGAGTATGTTACAGAAGTGGTATCAGACTCAAACTAAAATTTCCCACTTACATTTTAATCCAGGGTGTTTGACTTGTATGTTAATGTCTGCTAATGGACAACAAAGGAGAGGGGCAGTAGTGGAAAAACAGACCTTTCCTTGGTACTTATCTCAGTCTTTGAAGAGGTGGATGGAACTGGGAGCCTTAGCCTGAGCCTTCTTCCCTGACGTGTCTATAGGGACTGATGGCCCTCCTCAATCTCTCCCTTATCTGCCACACAACAATCTTACTTGCCTGTTGCTTCTGCTGCTAATTGTTTCCTGGCTTATCTCTTAATGTTCCCTTTCTTTCTTCTCAGTCTTTCCCTCTCTCCCTTTAAAGACTCTTGGGCATGACTCAAGCTTGCCTTCTATCTCAAAGCTTGAGAATCACAATTCTCTCTAGGGGCTGAGAAAGGATGCTTATCTTTCCAAATTTAAAATTCCAGGATGCCAGTCATTTCTCAAATTCCTTTACAATATAAATCCTAACACAAAAGGAATGATTAATTTGGAGATAAAACATCAAAAGTCATTCAGTCCTACCTTCTAATTTTCTGATGAGAAAAGCCAGACTTAGAAAAGTTAAGTGACTTGCCCATGGTCACACTGTTCAAAAGTGACATTGGTAGAATTCTGAACCCAGAATTCTTCCCATTGCATCTTGCCCCTTCAGGTTTTATTAGAGAGGTGGAATTTTAGGTATTATTGACAGAGAGAGAGAGAAAGGAAGAGAGAGACAGAGAGAGAGAGAGAGAGAGAGAGAGAGACAGAAAGAGGGAGAGAGACAGAGAGAAGGAGAGAGACAGAGGGAGAGACAGAAAGAGGGAGAGAGACAGAGAGAGGGAGAGAGACAGAGAGAGAGAATGAGAATGAACATTTATTACAGGCTTTTATTATAGCATACTGGAACAATGGGTTGCCTTTGGGACCCCTGCTTAAATAAAAGATCTGGGAAGAGCATTCTGATGTCCACCTTCCACCCCCTCCAATCAGAGGGAGAGAAAGGTCCCAGGGGCAATGGGGTACTGAGGAAGTATGAGTAGTCCTAGGTAAAGAGGGTGTTATTGTTGTTGTTCAGTCTTGTCTGATTCTTGGTGACCCCATTTGGGGTTTTATTGGCAAAACTAGTGGAGTGGTTTCACATTTCCTTCTCTAGTTCATTTTATATCTGAAGAAACTGAAGAAAACAAGGTGAAGTGATTTGTTTAAGTTTTCAGAGCTAATAAGTGTCTGAGACTGGATTCGCCCTCTGGTCTTCCTGACTCCGGTCCTGACATTATCCATTTTGCCACCTAGCTGCCCTTAGTGAGGATGTACTAGTCTTTAAGAACAGTTATGGGATCAAACAAATTGATAGAGCGCAAAGCAAAAGATTTTTATTACAGCACACTAGAACAGGGGGGAAGAGAGGCTTGAGACATGAAATGAAACACTCTGAGCTGATATATGGGAGGAAACAAGAATATTAAGGGAAGAATCAATCAAGTTGGTCCCTGGGACCCCAGCTGGGTTACTGTGGAAGGAGAGTTGGAATTATCATTACCTGCCTCACTGATGTCCTTCAGAGAGAGGAGTATTATACTCAAAATCCTTTACTTCAGCTCCATCTAGCTCTCCAATATTCTTCCTCAGTTTGCTTCAGGCCAGGATTGCAGTACCTTTCACCACAGATCAGCACCCTGGGCTGTTGAAGACTTTTCTGAGGATATGATTTCTCGCTCAGACAAGTCTGTTTGGTTTCCTACCTCTGACATTACAGACAGACAGATGCCTAGTATTGGCTGGCTCCCTAGACAGTACAAGCAAGCAGCATAGAAATTTCCAGAAATGGGCAGGAGGAGGAAGCCAATGTTTAGTATAGAAGCAGTTGGTGACAAGTGTGTCTTATAAGTTTCAAGGAGGCCTTTGGGGGATAGAAATTTTTTTCTTTAATTCTGAGAATATAAGTAAGATAACAGCTTAGATTTATATAACTCTTGACAAAATGGCACCATAAATTTTATTACTGAATATTCACAGAAAACCTGTGATATGGATAATGCAACTATTATCATCCCATTTTACAGATGAAGAAACAAAGTCTCAGAAGTAAAGTACCAAAGTTCAGAGATCTAAAAAGTCAGAAATGAACCTTGCTTTCTGACTCCTAGGCTAAGGCCCTTTCCACATCATTCTACTGCCTCTCAATATGGTGTTCTACATGAGAAGGGGATTCAATTGGCAAATACTACACAGGCAGTCAATGCAAATACAGAGAGTTGAGATCAATTTTTATGGGCTGATGCTTAAGAACTATTTGTAAGGTTTGATTAGAGCTACAAAACCTATATATTCAGGTCAGTTAATTGCTTAAAACCTCATTCATTTTGTGATGGTATGAATCAGTTGATGGGCAATTAGTTCTGCTACATAATTGTCTATATCATAATGGTAGTGATGCCATACTTTGAATTCATAACTTTCTGGCATTTACCTATATATAATGAGAAGGGAAAAAAATTATTTCAAGTTATAGTCTATGAGGCTGTGATTGAGTGTGTACACTGTCAGCCTGGCACTACATTATTCCATGAAAAATTTTTAAGAACAAAGTGAATGAAGATCTCCCTTACATAAATTATGGGGGAAAAATGACAAATCGTCAGATCTATATTTTTGTTCGGCCTTTTTTCAAATGTATATAGACTTTCTGCAGGAGACTTTTAAAATTACAACCAGTAACACATTCAGGTATCAGTCCAGTAATCAACTCCCCCAGACCTCCCTTGAGGAACTTGGAGTCATTTCCCATCCCAAACTATGCCTCAGCATCCAGTTTCACCTCTAATTTATGTTCATATTTAGGTATATAAACATTCTAACTCATCTGTGTGGGAATTCATATTTGTTTACCTTGTTTTCCATATAGAACATAAGCTTTTTGAGGGCAAAGACCATTTCTACCTAAGCCCAGTAAACCCTGTCATACTTGTGTAATTCTTCTGGGGTTTTCAGTCAATTTAGATGAGAATGCAGATAAAGTTTAGAATTGAAGTTAAGGAAAGAAGATGAATGTCTTGAGTACCAAGCAAGAAATTTCTAAAGAAAAGACCTTATAAAATATTCAGAATTTCCTCCTTTAATTGGGCCATTAATATTTAAGAACTTCATCTATTTACTCTAATCCTAGGATAAATGTTGTTACAAATCATGTTCAACCATGATTAGCAGCCTGTCATTGTCTTCTGTATTCAAAGATGACTCTTCTGACCATGACTGCTATTTGTATCCATGGTTGTGGCTGCTAACGGACCGTTCTCTCCACACAGGGCAGCCAAATACAGTCTTTGGTCTGTGGCTATCTCTTGTCATCAACAGAGGCTGGCTCTGTTCACACTCCCTGCAGCTTCTCATATCTGATTGTTGTACTCTAAGCCAAATGCTACTTTTTTTTTTAACCTCTCATGCTAGACGAGGGGTCAGCAATAGTTTCTGTACAGCCACTGAACTAAGAATGGTTTTTACAATTTAAAATAAAGTTTAATTGTATTTTAAAATGTGAAAAAATAGTTTTTACAGCTCTCTGGCAGTACAAAAACAAAGTAGCCCCACTCTATGCAAATTTGGAAACTTTCTCATGTCACTTCTGCCCTGATTACATAGACTCCACTTCAAATGGATGTCTCATTGGAAAAAACCATACCCTTAAATAAGACAGATCCATATTTGACACTAACTTCCTACTCCTTCACTCTTACTCGGCAATCTTTAACTGTAGTATCCTGTTCCTGCCTTGTAGATGGCAGAACAATCACAAACCAAATGCTGACATCATAATGGATTCTATAGATAATTGAATTTGGGGTTAGAAAAATCATAGGTTAGCAGATTTAAGTCTAGAAGGAACCTAAGAAGACAGTGAATTCAATTGCTTCCTTTTTTAGATGAGGTGAACAGTTGGGTGGTACAATGGATAGAATGCCAAGTCTGGAGTCAGGAAGACTTGTTCTTCCTGAATTCAAATCCAGTATCATACACTGACTGTGTGATTCTGGGCAAGTCACTTAACCCTGTTCGCCTCATTTTCTTCATCTGTAAAACAAGGTGGAAAAGGAAATGGCAAACTACTCCACTAGTTTTGCCAAGAAAACCCCAAATGGGGTCACCAAGAGTTGAAAACAGCTGAGAATGACTGAAGGACAACACAGACGAGGCAACAGAGTCTGGGGAAAGTTAAGGGACTTGTCCAAGGTCATACAGCTGTATCAGCAATGCATTATTCACAATGCCT
Organism: Pseudochirops cupreus; assembly: GCA_028627135.1. Taxonomy (NCBI): domain Eukaryota; kingdom Metazoa; phylum Chordata; class Mammalia; order Diprotodontia; family Pseudocheiridae; genus Pseudochirops; species Pseudochirops cupreus. Next base: position 1,890 of record JAQQSU010009467.1, on the reverse strand, counting down.
ACAGTAACTATAAGTATGCTGATATGGTTATTAATCACAAAATGTATCATTTTTACAAATCTGTATGGGCCCTTCACCTAAATTATGGAATGTCACAACAATTTCTCCTTGATAATTAGAATCCACCCAATACATGTATTCCTTGAGAAATTACATGAGAAATATAGCTAGAGCATTTATTTAAATAGCAGAAAACTGAGTCCTAAAACCAGAAAGTCAAAGCCAACACAGTAGTTATGAAGCTGGCACGTGTATTTAAAATACTAAACACCCACATTCTCAAGCCTTCAAAACAGGACAGGCTACCTCAGGCAAAGATCCTCCTCTCCTCACTCATGACAAGTGCTCAGCATCCAGGCAGCTTGCTCTCCAGCAGCTCCGGCCCCCCACAGTTCCCATCCTTGGCAGTCCTCAGCAGGAGTCCTTAGCAGAGATTCTGGCAGGCTCAAAGAAAAAAGAGTTCGTGCTGCAACCGCAGCCACTGCCTCTGCCACTGCTTTCACCACCGTAGGGATGCTAGCTTGGTTCCAGCTTTCTCTTGCTCCATCCCTTCCTGCTATGTTAGCAAGTTCAAGAGCCATGGAAGATCTTCAAATCCCAGTATCATTACATTCAGCCCCAAGATCTTTTATGTCCCTTACTTAGCAAAATTACATTAACAATACATTTCATTCCATAGGTGAATAGGAGTTTTAAGACTAACTGGTATCAACAAAATTTTACAACAATATAACAAAGATAGCACACAATAAACACAGAAAACAATATTTTAGGGTGGGGCTTGAGCACAAGCTCCCCATCACTACCCCCCTGAACAAATGAGGTTCCAAAAACTTGGGGTAAGGGGCAAAGGTCTCTTCTTCCACTTGCTGCTGAAATTGGATGTAAAGCTGTCCCTGTCCCAAGGGGACCCATTTGAGAGGTCAGTTCTTTAGCCAGCATTTGGAATGTGCTTGATGCCAGGTCCAGGGGTGACATGTCACAGTTGTGGACAGGGAGTGACACACAGCTTGAGCTATCGGGCATCTACAGGTGGAGAGTACCAAGCCTGTGGAAACAAATCTAGCAAACAAAGTGAACAGACAAAAAGCCAAGAAGTAAGGAGACAACAACCAGAAACACTGTGGATATAGGATCAGCCACACTACTGAAGTCCATGAGCCCGCTGTTGTAGCCTCACTCACGGTAGAAAATATGAGTTAAGGGTACAATTTTATAATCATCTTCTCCAGAAAAAACAATAGTTACAGTGTTATTTCTCCCATGTGATATAATCTCTGCAGCCTTTGGAACATCATCTGGCTTCCGTTTTACCCATACTTTAGCTCCCAATTTTATTCTATCAGTAGAACCAAATCCTTCAGTTCCTCAGATAGTTACTTCGGAAGGAGGGTCAGTTTTTACAAGTGGTACTGTTTTACAAGGAACAATAATCACTTGAAATACCCTATAATTTTTCAAATCTGTATGGGCCCTTCACCTAAATTATGGAATATCACAAAAATTGCTCCTTGAAAATTAGAATCTATTACTCCACCCAATGCATGTATTCATTGAGCTGCTAATCCTGATTTGGGTAAAATCTGTCCAAAGTGATTTTTAGGGATTCTTATACATATTCCAGTGGAGATTTTTCTTATTTCTTTTCTGTCCAACCAAAAGTCCTCTAAACAATGTAAATGATACCCCACCAAACCAGGTGTTCCTGGGTATGGTGCTGGGACATCTGACCTCAAAGTCCAATACTCAATATTTGGGATCTTATGTGTTTGCTGTTTTCTAATTTGCCGATTTGGGGTCATCATTCTGCTAGAGGTGTACTTCCCCCCAGTGGTCTATTATTCAAATTACGTAAAGCCATAAACAAATTATCCTTCCAATGTTGATACG
>JAQQSU010009466.1:0-12686 GCA_028627135.1 Pseudochirops cupreus | reverse complement strand
TTACAACCCTTCTATATAACCAAACTATTGTACAATGTGAAAGTATTTGCTGATCCTATACATGATGGCACACCACCATGGGGGGGAGGGGGAAGAGAGGGGAGAAAATCTGAAACTCAAGTGATTGTGGAACTGACTCTTGTAAACTAAAAGTAAATTTAAAAAGTCATTCAAAAAAAAAAAGAAATGTTGAGATGAGTAGAATAAGATGAAATTTAATAAGGAAAAATATGACTGTGGCCTTAAATTTATAAATGCAAGATAGGAGGGAGGGCATGGTAAGATAAGATCATTTCATTTGAAAAAGAACTGGGGAATTTAGCGCATTGCAAGCTCAACATGACTCAAAGGTATGATATGGCAACCAAGAAAACCCCAAATTCTATCTTGTGTTATACTGTCATAGCTTCTAGGAACCAGGAACTGATCATCACTCTGTACTCTGCCATTGTCAAAAGACATATGGAATACTGTATTCCTTTCTGCAAAAATGTTGGCAAGTTAGAAAGCATTTAAAGGAAGGGAATCAGGATGGCAAAGTCTATAAGCTCATGCCATATGAAGATCAATTGAATGAACTGGGAATGTTCTTATTGTGATGAGAGAAGACTGGGGGGGGGGGCGGCGCAGGGAGAGGCAACAGAGCTGACATCACACATTTGGAGAAAAGCCATATAGAAGAGAAATTTGACTTTTTCTGATTTGCCCTAGAGCGTATAACTAGAAGCAATGGCTGGAAATTGCAAAGAGCCAATTTTGGACTCCATTTAAGAAAATCTCCTAGCAATTAAGGCTAACCAAAATTGGAATAAGTTCCCTAGGGAAGCAGTGATTTCCCACTCTTTGAAGGTCTTTAAGTAAAGGCTGGATAACTATTTGTCAGGGATATTGTAAGGACCCTATGGCAAGATATATTGGAGAAAGGAGGATCAAAGAACAGATTGGACAGTTGCTTAGGGGTAGATGAGATGATTATAATGGATGATAGAATGTTGCGTTGCTCAATTCCCATTTTTCTTGTTTGTTTTTTTTTCTGCCAAGGAAAAAGACCTCTGGACTGAAACAGGTCATGATTGATTAACCTCATTTCTTTTTTTGGTGGGGTTACTACAATAGTACATAGGGGAATGTTAAAGAAAGAGCACCTTAACAGATGCCTGGTGACTATTGGAAGACAGCTTTGAATGGATCTCAACATTATGAAAATCAATTTGAAATTACTCAAGAAAAACCAGTATGGTATTTGCACCTTTTGCCCTTGTGATTATGTTAGTGAGTTATCTATACTCCAAAAGATCAAAGATGAGGGGAAAATTTCCATATATACCAAAATATTCAGAGCAATGCTTTTCTTGGTAGCAAAAAAACCAAAACGAAACAAAACAAAATGAGAGGCCTGTGGATTAAGAAATGGCCAAGCAAATTGTGATACATGAATAAAATGTAATCCTGTTGTGTCATAAGAAATTATATTTTCTTTTCTTTTTCTTTTCCTACGGTTTTGTTTGTTTTGTTTTGTTTTTTAGGTACAGATAGTTTTAATCCCTTTCCTGGTTGTATACTGAAATTATTCTCCCAGTAAGTATTCTAGGAAAGCCTAATTTACTCCCAGTTTTTAAAGAAAATTAGCATATGCCCATCTATAAGTATTTTCAGACTAGCTTGGCCTCTGATAACTTATCTGTTGGTTACATAAAACTATTGTTATATATGATGTCTCTTGATGAATTTCATTTATGTACTATATGTTATGCCTGTTGTGTACACAATTATTTGCTATACGTTCGTACGTGAAAAGGTGTGTGGCACTCTTTTCATGATTTCAATTTATTCATGTTACTTTGAAGTTGCATTATTTCTGTATAGGATATTAATTGTATAGGGCTTTGTAATAACAATAATAGCTAGAATCAATATAGTGCATTAGAGTTTTCAAAGAGCTTTCAAGCCTGAAAGCACTAAATAAATGCAAGTTTTATTTGTTGTAATATTATAAATTCTTATTGCTTAAATGAATATTTGGAGCATGGATAACGTTATGGGGCACAATCTTTTTGAAAATATGGGAAGTGAAGCAGTCAAGCTGTCCCAAATTTTGTCCCCACATTCAGTTGTTTCAATCATGTCTGACTTATTCTTATTCCATTTAGGGTTTTCTTGGCAGAAATACTGGAGTGGTTTTGCCATTTCCTTCTCTAGTTCATTTCACAGATGAAGAAACTGAGGAAAACAGGGTTAAGTGACTAGCCCAAGGTCACACAACTAGTAAATGTCTAAAGCTAGATTTGAATTCAGGAAATAAGTCTTCCTGACTCTAGGCCTGGTGTTCTATCTATTGCGCTACTTAGTTGTCCTTTGAAAACCCTAGAGGTCTCTTAATATTAGGAGTTCAGATCTTGGGTATTTGGGTATTCAGATTTTAAGAGCATTGCAAAAACAGGTGAAAGATTTAGAAGATTATATAGCTAAAGAGATGAATATAAATGGCAGTGAGGCAATTTGAGAAAATTTTTAAATTTATTTTTCTGCTATTGCCTGAGACTTTCCAGCAGAAGTGCTTAGCTGAGTGACTTCTAACTGAGAGCTTTCTTTATAGCAGTCCACTGCCTGAGGGAGAAGAGCTCCCTAAAGTCTGGGATCTAGACTAAGCAAAGAAGGCTTTCTCATCGTGAAACTGAATGTCTCATAAAGTCCCAAAGTATTATTGCATCTATAGGATGCACTGAGACCAAAACCACAGTGGTAGAAGGCTCCTAGGGGTTCAAATCAGGCAGCTTTTGACAGGAATCATGTCCCTCAGAAGAATAGCAGTGGGAGACCTGAGTTGGACAGGCTATGGTGACACTACAACTGTGGAACGCAAATAAGCCAGAAAAAATGGTTAAGATTGATGGTCTCAGTGGTACAATCCTTGCCATAGTCCAAGGTTTCATTTGCCTTTAGTACAAATGAGCCTGGAGTCATCTGGTGGTATTGTGTGCAAAAAATGACGCAATACAATGGATGCAAAACATCAGAGGAGACATATTTTATCTATCCTATTACAGATGTTCAGCACAAAAAAAGAAAGGCCTGTTGATTTTCAACCTCAGAGCTGACTTCTGCCTTGCCACTAGACTTTCATGACTCTGGAAGAGAGAGTGAGACCGATGACTTTGTGCAACTCTGCCTCAGTTAAATCTAAAGATTTATTAAATCTAATTCACGCACCAGTCAAGACATCATCCCATGATATCATTAGCCCACTTTAGAAACAAACACAAAGAAGAACAACAGTGGCACCCACAGAGATTGCAGCAGAAACACAATTATGCCTGAGAAAGGACGCAACAAGCAAGCAGAGGAATGTTGGTTGCATCGCCCTGGCCACTTCCAGATCACCTCTGCTACGCCAATGCAGAAGCCATGGACAACATTCTCTGAGGTAAGAGATAGACTCATAGAACATCAGGCTGATATAAGAAAGCAAAGTTTGGAGATCCCATCACGAACTGAGCTGGACACACAGGTCCAAAGACAAAGAGGTAAGAGAGGTAATAGTACACAAAATTATTCTCCTTGGAGAGGTAGAGGAATTTAGGTATAAAAACCTTATGCCAGAATATGTCCATTGGGTCATAACTAGAGTAACAACCCTTATTCCTTTCTGTTACAATTGCATATTTAATGACCATACATATATGTATGTACTAGGAGAGAGAACACAATGTTGGTCCTGGAGAAGGTAAAATCTTCTGATCCAGCTTCAAGTAACCATGGAGGGATACACCCAGGACCCCAAGGACAATCACACTGATTGTCACACATCCTTATGAGTCTATTCTACCTGGACTTATAGAGTGAGAATGGGACTACATCGCTATTTTGAACAACAGATCTCAAATGAACACCAATTTTTTTCTGATCATTCTATGAGATATTTGGGAAAAAAAATACCTTTACCATCTATAACAGGACTTGAGAGGGGGTAGTGAATAGAGCTCTGGGCCTGGAGTTAGAGAGAACTTAATTCAAATCTAGGCCCAGATAGTAGTTATGTGATTCTTGGGCAAGTCAATATTTGCTTCAGTTCCTTCATATTTAAAAGATAATGAAATAAAAATAAGAAAAAATAATAAAAAAGTAAAATTTAAATATAATAAAAATAATAAAATAAAAATAAAATGAGGAAATTTAAAATAAGAATAATAATGATACCTGTCTTGCATGGTTGTTGATCTCAGAAGGACAGCCCTGAGGGATATCCAATCAAAATGAGTAAAGTACTTAGCACTATGCTTGCTATATAGTAAGTATTATATAAATGGTAGCTATTATTATTTATTAGCTACTCATACCTGGACCACATCACAGTGAGCTTGAGATTCCTTGTCAACAGTTTTTGTTAATAGAAAAGTTGGCACTGTGATTCTGGTATGTCTAGACTCATCAACACTCATATGAATCTCAGCACCAATTGTAACTAATTCCATCTTATTCAAAATTTTATTAGGATACTGCAAGCAAAAAGAGGGGATTTAATACTTGCACAGGTTAATTAACCATCTGTGCAGACTTGCAGAGGCTTATGAGATATCAATAGAGAGAGAAGGTGCTAGTGAATAATATAGAAGCACTGACTTTTCAAACTCTAGTCTGGATCCTGAGATATTTGATGTAGGCAACTCCTGAGTACCAGGATTATAGAAGTTTCCCCTGGCACTTAACCTTATTCCCTACATGTGGAACACACTTCAGTTCTATTATATGTGTCCTTTTTTAATTCTTTGTCAGTGTACCCTTGTGAGTCATTGTGTTTAGCATTTCTTTTGTGCGGAGAAAATAAATAGCTGTCCCATTCTTGATTCATGTTGTAAATTGAGGATCTTTCTATTCCTTCCTCCTTTGGAGAGACTATAGACATTAGGCAAATCTGTGCTTAACATATTTTCCCCAGTTATCTGGAATGGGAATATAGAAACACCAAAACAAAGAGTCCTATCCCTCTCTTTGAGGATTGGGTTCCCTCCTAATACTGAATCCAGTCTGTGTATACAAGGAGAGGGTGCACTGTCCTAGATCTCATGATATTCCCATCAGTAATTGCTTATTGATGGACTTATATATGTTTATATTCTCTTTCCAATTAGAATAATCTCCTTGAGGGTTGGGTCTGTTTCACTTTTGTCTTCCTTTCAGAACCTAGTAAAGGGCCCAACACACTTAGGACCTTAACAAATGTTTGGTAATTGACTGCTTGTTCACTATTCCCTTCTTTAGCTAGAATCATAAATCCTCTCTGCCTCCATTTTGTCAAAAGGACTGTTTCCTGGAAAATGACCCTAGCTCTGCCTGAGGAAATAGGCTCTAATGCAGCTGTTTTATCATGAAAATTTCTGAAATCCACAGCTGCCTCTGACAGTGACTCCATTTAGCTCAGGCCATTTCACTAACCCATTGAAGCTCAATTTTCATGCAGGACATTTTGTTTCTTTCCCTAAGGTGATATTAAGAGGTAAAGGAGGTGAGTGTTGTCCAAGTGGTAGGGATGAAGGAAGTAGTAGGAATGTAAGGCGTTGGAGATCAAAGCTTCCTAACCAGAGTAGGGGATGTAGCTTGTAGCAGAAATGTCATAAAAAAAATTAAGTAGATATGAACAGATACGGAATGCAGTGGAAAGAGATCTAGACTTGGAGTCCAGAGACATGAAATTGTATCTGTTCTCTGATATACTTTGCTATGTAACCTGGGGCAACTCTTCTCTTCAGGAATAAATGCTTTCCATATATTAAACCATCTCCTCTAGAAGAATAGAGAATAGCTGTGACTCTTGCTCTCTATCACAGCCCATGGGACATGGAGTTTTTATTTTATGTATTTATTTTTTGTCCTTTTTGGAGGGGGGAAGTCAGGGCAATTGGGGTTAAGTGACTTGCCCAAGATCACATGGCTAGTAAGTGTTAAGTGTCTGAGGCCGGATTTGAACTCAGATCTTCCAGACTCCATGTCTGTCCCCAATATTATTATTGTTATTATTATAGATGAAGTTTAGTATAATGCAAATTAATTTGCAATCAGAGGATCTGGATCTGAATCTTGTCTCTGACATAGCTGTGTGACTTTAAGCATGCTAAATAACCTTTCTGGCCTTCAGTTCCTTATCCATAAAATGAAGGGATTAGACTCCTTGCTCCCTAAGTCTTCCCACCCCCCCCCTCTGATTCTATCATAATAAAATAAACAGAATTTCTCTGTACTGCTTAAAATAATTCCTGGCAACAAGTTTTGCCCTTAGAGGCACATGAGACTCGACAAGTGACCAGGACAACGTCATATGTTACTGAATCTGTTGAGCCTGATGGTGCCCCATCATCCCCACCAGAGGGGGTGATGCCTGAGCCAGAAGGGCTGATGCTAGGGAAATACATCAACTTATGCAACCATGGAGCAACCAGCTTCCTCTTGGGGCATCTTGTGCTCAGCATGAAGGGAGTCCAGGAATGGGTTGGACGGAAAGTATTGCCACATCTGAGCTGTCAGATGCATGCACATTCTGGTGATTCCTCCTTGCCCCAGCCATGGTTGAGTTCTAGGTACTCCCTGCTACATTTGGACTGGGAGCCTGGAAAAACATGGCTGCAATGCTGCCACTCCATTACAGGGCTGTGCACAAATGTGCTTAAGAAACCATAATCCTTCCTCATCTATGCTAAGCCAGTTTGCTAAACTGTTCTCATCCCACTGTCAGCCGTGCCCCCAACTTACCCCAGACAGGGGAGGAATGGACATGACAATACTTATCCTGTGCAGGTTTTTTCTATCTAAAGAACTGTCAAAGCAAACAGCAGAGTTGTATGGCCCTCACAATGATTTTGAAAGAAAACCATTATAAATCATTCTAAAACCCTAGAATTATTAGGGATCTTAGACAGACCATCTGTTACAGCTCTACTTCTCCCATGCAGAAATTCCCTTTGCAACATACCTACAAGTGGTCATCCAGTCTGTTTTTGGACATCTTCAGGGACAAGAGACTCATTACCTTATAAGGATAGCTCTAACTATTTGAACTTTTTTTTTTTGAGTCAAAATTTGTCACCTTGTCTACCCCTCTAAAATAATGGATAGGTGTAATCCAGGGGTGGAGAACCTGCAGCTTCAAGAACAGTGCAGCCCTTCAACTGAATACAAATTCCACAGAACAAATCCCCTTACTTAAAAGGCTTGTTCTGTAAAACTTGTACTTAGTCAAGGGGCTGCTCCTGAGGACCTAGAGGGCCACACGTGGCCTTGAGGCTGCAAATTTCCCACCCCTGGGTGTAATCTCTCAAACGTGAGCCCTCCAAATATCTTAAGATAGCTATTATATATCCCTTAAATCTTCTATTCTTTGGGCTAAATGGCTCCAGTTCCTTCTTAAATCTCTAGTTCTGGATGCTTCCTGTATCATCCTGGTCCCCCTCCTTCAGACTCTCCAATTTGCCAATCTCATGTCCATGCTGCAAATTGGGAGAAGGGGGAGAAGTGAATTTGTAGAATCTGAGTCTTTTGAATTGCTTATCTATACTGCCTGAGTTTATGGAGTGGTTGCTCAATCTGCTGCTAGACAGATTGATCCTAAGGAATCCCCTATTACATTTAGATAATAACTGTCTTGGGTAAGGGTCCTTCCTACCACTCTCTTTGCCAATCCTGTCCACATCTCTCCTCCCAGTCAAGATTTCCTCCATAGGAAAAGGTTTTTTGAAAAACATATTGATCTCTCCTTCCTTGACCTATCTTAAGGTATACTCGAAATAGCAGTAGCTTTAAGTCCTTGTCATTTACCAGTTGTAGGGCTTTGGGCAAGTCCTTTAACCACATGTGATCCTCATTCTTAGCAGTACAACAGGGTCATAATACTTTTCTGTCCTACCTCCCACGGTTGATCTGAGAAACTATAAAATCCTATGTAAATGTTAGGGGTTATTATTTTGTGTCATATTTAATCTAAGTTCAGCTCTTCTTCATTGCTGATGAGGAGATTGTGGGATATATAACAGGCAATGCCATAAAACTAAATCCTGCATCCCCAAACAAAACTTTTATTCCCCTTACTCACTGTTAACCATGGGAATACCATTGCATTCTATCTCGTTTAGGGTTAGGGTAAGGTGTAGAGCTGAGACTCTACACTTCTATACCTCTCACTTGTCTGCTAATAGTTTCACATGTATACCATTGCCCCCTCCCCAATTAAACAAAGAGACAGTACAGTGCAGTAGAAAAACTTTGGCCATAAAGTCAGGGGACATGGGTTCAAATCCTACCTCTCACACTTACTTTTGTTACCTTGAGCAAACCCACTTAATCTCCCTGGGCCTTAGTTTCCTTATCTGTAAAATAAAGGCTACTTTTAGACTTATCAATATGTGGCAATAACAATAAATTCTATTGCCATTGAAGACAAAGACTACCTTTTGCATCACTTAGCACCTTCATATAAAGGCTCAACAACTTCTTGTTGATGAGAAAGTCTATTTTATTCCCTTTTTTCTTAGTTGTAGCTATTGTCCAAGCAGGCTTTGTATTGCTTAAAAACAATAAAAGAGGAGGGTCCTTTCCCTATTCTTCCCTAAAGTTTCCCCCCACCATACAAGGTCTGACACAATGGCATTCCCATGGTCACCAGTGGGTAAGGAGAATCCTTTTCAAAGTTTTGTTTGGGGACCCAGGATTTAATTTTATGGCATTGCCAGTTACATTATCCCCAAATCCCTTTATCAGCAATGAAAAGGAGTTGAGCTTAGATTAGGAATGCGATGTGAAAGTGGTCATTCTGGCAACTGAAAGGGACATATTTTTCCTAAATCTCTTCTAATTTGGCAGGTATGCCCAGAACAAATCTTATGAATGAGTCTCAAGACATCCAAACAGATGTGCATGTGTCCGGCGCCAAGACACAGATAGACAGAAAAGTGTGAGATGAGGTCATGCGATTTCAGCTTGCAAGATGCTGAGGCAAAATTTGTTCTTTGCAAAAACCAGCAACAGCAGCCGCTCATGCATTTGAGTGTGACAAATTTTGAGGGACAAAAGGCAAGGCTATAAATTAAGTCATTTAGCAAATATGTTGTTTGCAGCAGTCCAAAATTATTGTTTATGCATAGTGACTTAAATAAGGCTGGAAAGAAACAAAAGACTTCAGAAATTCATTCTACACCTGTTACCAAATACTTCCATTCTATTCAACGGTGCAGTGTCAATGTAAATTGGGTCTGTTTTGTGTTCTGAATACAGTCCACCAGCTAGGACATCAGAATGGACTTGATGGAAACAGTGTTTGTGGCAGTTAATACCCCAAAGTCATATTTAGAAATATGTTATGTCTTATTTAATTTAAATGAAATACAATTTGAAAATATACAAATATTCCTTTTGGGAGTAGATTGTAGGCACCAAGGCTAACTGTAGGGGATAACTGGATTTTTCAGAGCATGCCTCTGACAGTACTGACCATACTTTTCACACAGTTGAGTTCAGTCTGAGAAATGAAAAACCAGCTATCAGCTTTTCATATTTCCATCAGTCTGGAAGGCATCATGGTGTGATAGGATGAGTGCTGAGCCTGGAGTCAGACCTAGGTTGAAGTCTTGACTCTCACACTATTTAATCTCTTGGTGCCTTGTTTTGTCATTTCTAAAATGGAGATGACATGTACTACCTATTTAACGGTATTGTGAGATGAGACTTCCACAGACTTTAAAAGAGGTGAATCAGTAGAGTTGAAGCATCATTGACTATATAAAACCATAAAGGGTGTGAATGTGAATTGGCTCACTTGGTTACACCTGAATAATGGAACTGTCTTCCCTAATCCTCCTGAAAAGAGGTGGTTTGGGGGGAAATGTTCCTTTCTACAGCAGGTAGGATATATACACAAGTCATCCCAAGAATCTGCTTGGTCTTTAAGAACACAACTTGACCAAAGGGAAAGAACCAGAACTAGCCATTACACTTTCCCATAGTCCTTAGCACTCTGTCTATTGAAATTACTTTGTATTATTTTATTATTATTATTTCACATTAGTTTGTACTTATTTGCCTCTGTACATGTTTATACCATTTCCAGTAGTAGATTGCAAACTCCCTGAGGTCAGGCATTATTTCATTATTGTCTTTGTATTTCCATCATCTAGCACAATATCTTATGCAGAGTAGGTGCTTGATAAATATTTGTTGACTCACATCTTTGTTGAATTGGAAGTACATTGATAAAAATGGAGACTCCACTGAAGAGGGTTGGTTAGTGAAATGTTTCTTAGTTCTCTCCTTGGACATTTCCCACAGTTTATCAATGATTTGGGTGAGGTCATAGCAACTTGTTTATCAAATTTGCAGAGTGCGTAAAGCTAGAAGGGAGAGCTACATGAGATAATAGAATCATGACCTGATATGATCTTGACAGCCAGGTGGAAGCTAATAAGATAAAATTTAATTGAGATAAGAATGAAGTTCTCTACTTGGATTAAAAACAAAAAGAAAACCAATGACTGCACTAGTATAGGACAGGGTAAATATGGCTAGAAGGGAGGTCATGTGAACAATTATCTAGGGGTTCCAATGGACTAAATACTCAATATGAGCTAGAAGTATAACATGGCAGCCAAAACAGCTAATTCAGTCTTAGAGCTAAAGAAATAAAAAGGAATGTCCGGAGTGAGGAGAGTGACAGTCCCATTGTACTCCTCCATAGTCAATTCGTACTAGTATGTTCTCTTCATTTCTGTGTGTCATATTTTGACCTCTCAAAGGTCAATAATGACTTCTTGATTACCAAATAAATAACTTATATGTTCCCACCTTTTGCAGGATTTGACTATATGGACTTCAAAATTTTCTCTTGCCTTGACCATATCATCACTTTTGCCTCTCTGTCTGACAACTCTTTCTCAATCTGTTTGGCCCACCATTTCCTATGCATAGGCATCTCCTATAAATGGTAGAGGCTCAATCCTCAGCCTTTTTCTTTCTACACTTTCTGCCTCAATTATGTCTCCTACTCCTATGTCTTCATTTAACATCTCTATACAAAATCTATTTCTCCAACATGACATCTGCCCAGAGTCTCTAGACCACATTCTCAACTGCTTCATGTATATCATCTGAATCCTTCAAAGATTTCATTGTATGAATTGTACAATGTCCTTGAATACAACAAATCTTCTTCAGTGGACCAGAGCTATGGATTTCTACAGTAATGGGGAAGGGTATAAAGCTATACTATACTATACTATACTATACAATACTATACTATGCTATGCTATACTATACTATGCTATGCTATGCTATGCTATGCAATACTAGACTATACTATACTATACTATACCATACTATACTATATTACACTATGCTACACTATGCTATGCTATGCTATGCTATGCTATACTATACTAACTACACTATACCATACTATACTATACTATGCTACGCTATGCTATGCTATGCTATGTTATGCTATCCTATGCTATGCTATGCTGTACTATGCTATACTATGCTATGCTATGCTATGCTACACTATGCTATGCTATGCTATACCATACTATACTATACTATACTATACTTTACCATACTATACTATATTACGCTATACTACACTATGCTACGCTATGCTATGCTATGCTATGCTATGCTATACTATACTAACTATACTATACCATACTATACTATACTCCGCTATGCTATGCTATACTATGCTATGCTATGCTATCCTATGCTATGCTATGCTATACTATGTTATACTATGCTATGCTATGCTATGCTACACTATGCTATGCTATACTATACCATACTATAAAAAATAAAGTGGATGAAAATGCATATTTCACAAAAGGAAAATTTGTTTCACATTTCTTCTTCTCATATATTCTATGGGCTAGCCTATTTTATACTTGCTCTCCTCTGAAATTAGCATTTCATGATCTTGGCTATTTGCCTTTTTTTGCTTATGCTTAAAATAACTTCCTTCCACATCTAAACCTCGTAAAATTCCTTGATTCCTTCCAGGATTGGCTCAGGTGACACCTCACATAGAAATCTTTCTCTGTCTCCTCAGTTGCTCTTTCCCTTTTCTTCAAATTATCACAAATATACTTACCTGGGGGCAGACCCAAGATGGCAGCATAGGAGCAGCAAGGTACTGCAGCTCCCACATAGCCACCTCAAATACCCATAAAATATGACTCTAAACAAATTTTAGGCTCCAAAACTCACAAAAATAAACCTCCCACTGAAGGCAGCTTGGCAGGAAGGGGTCATCACAGCTCTGGGAGCTGAAACCAGCCCAGCCTGAAACTGTGGCATGGCCCCTGGGGGCAGCCAGGAACAGCCACAGATGGAGCCTTCAGGAGAGTAGATCAGCGGCAGCTGTGGCAGTTTCCAGAATTATCAAGACATAAGAAACAAGGACTAAGTGAAAGGTCAGTGGAATTCAGCTAAACTTGGGGGAGAAAAGTGGTCTGGCCAAAATGCCTCCACAGCAAGGAAGCAGCAGAAGAGTCGGTCCTGCAGCCGCCTCCATGTAGCTGCTTCAGAGCTCCCGGCCTGCAGACTACAGGGGGAACAAGAGATCATTCAGAGGGCAAGTGCTCTTGCATTGAGCAGCCTGGATCCAGATCATGATCTTGGGTGGTGGTCCTGGGGTGCATTTTCAGTGAGCCAAAGGTGGT
>JAQQSU010009465.1:0-12687 GCA_028627135.1 Pseudochirops cupreus | reverse complement strand
AAGTATCCTGCTAAACAGATTACTATTACAAAAAGTCACTTAATAACTATATTTAGTATGCTAGTCTTAAGGATTTAGTCATTTTTGAACTGGGCTGGTAGAGTAGGGAAAATAAAGAGATGGCCATATGGATAGCCAGAAAAATCCCTTCTGACATTTCTTCCCTGAAGTATCCTTTGCTCCTTTTGAAATAATTAACATTCCCCCAGTCTAAACTCTCCACTCAACCCCTGCACAGAGAACAGAATAAATTGATTTAGGCTTTACAAGAAACTCTAACAATCTTGGCACATGGTAAATGGGGTTTTTTTCTTTTCATTCATTCATTTATTATTTGACTCCATTCATAAATAACTAGATTAAAATAAATTCATTTCAGCACTTACTCTGTGTGTTCTAGTACAGTCCTAAATGCCTAAGAAACAAATACAAAAAGTGAGAAAATCTCTTTTCTGGGAGAAATTATATTATAATGGAGGGAAACCAAAGGTGTAGAAGAGTAGTGGCCGGGGAAGTAAATTTTCCTCTGGAGAATCAATGGAAAAGTGAATTGATCCATGAATGAGTCTATTAGCATCCCTGTTTTAAAATCTATAATAGTATTAATCAGGTTACTGTGTCCAGAATAAGAGGTAGAAAGAGAGGGGGTGCAATAGGTCCGAGGTCAAGCTGGATTAAATGGATGGCTCCATAGCAGTGGTTCTCAACCTTCCTAATGCCACCACCCTTTAATACTTGTATGTGGGCGTATCTGCATGTGGGCAGACCTGCCTGGAAACGGATAGAGAAGCAGTGTCTCAGGAAATATGTGTTTTCCAATGGTCTTAGGCAACCCTGTTCGACCCCCAAAGGGGTCACAACCCACAGGTTGAGAACCACTGCTCTATAGGAATGTAAAGGATGGTGTAGTGCACAGGTGCCATGATGGTCCAGCAACACTCCCTACTGAACCAAATAAAAATGTAATTGGAAGCTATTTGACAAAATATATAAAAATATAGAACACAGATAATGTTAATTTGTGGTTTTTCTAAGGCAACATGTAGCTTTTGGGAAATTTGACACTAACTGGTCTAGCAGTCTCTTTTATACAAATGAGATGCAAGAGGAAGAATCAACACAGAGGAATTAGATGGGGGAAGAGGGCCTGGCAATTCTGGTAACCTACTTTCATCAGGAATGGGTTTAAGAAGGAACAAATACATACATACATACACACACACACACACACACACACACACACACATACACACACACACACACACACACACACACATATATATGCATAAAAATCTAAATTCAAAAGAAATAAAATGGTAAGGGAACAGGAAGGGAGGAGAGGATAAGGGAAGGGTCTCTAGAGGGGAAGGTAAGGGAATAGGCTAAAGGAGGGGTATAGAAGGTGTCTAGATTTATGGGCATGGGTGGATAGAGGAGGGATCTTTGTTTCTCTCTGTCACTTTGTGGGTTCTGTAGCTCTAAAATTTGTTTAGAGTCATTTTTTGTACAGGTATTGGAGGTGGCTGGAGCAGGGCTCAAGCAAGTTCCTGCTTTTACTCCACCATCTTAGCTCTGCCCCCAGGAGGGATCTTTGGGGTGGGGGGAGGGCAAGGTTACATACAGGTAGAAGTAAAGTAGAGAAGGCAGGATAAGAAATAAGAGTTATACACAAACATAAAAACAGAGCAGAAGTAGAATTTGTAAGGGAAACTATATGTCGATACATGGATAAATATGTATATATGTATGTGTGTGTGTGTGTATATATAGATATATATATATAAATACATCCACATTTAATTGTAACGAGGGGAGCAAGGGGGGAGAAAGGACAAAGAAAAGAGCATAGCAGAGAACAAAAGACAACTTAGAAGGAAGCAAAGAAAAGATGGATAGCTCTGAACACAATATGTAGTATTTATCATATAGGCTTTCTTGAAACAAAGATTTATTGCTATATATTTTTAATCCTTATGTTTTGCTGTACACATGAGATGCTTTTTTTCTTTTGTATTTAAGTTTAAATATTTAAGTTTATTTTTTTTTCTTTTCTCTATTCTGTATTTGAGTTCTGCTGTTTGAATCTAAAACTAAAAAAATAAACAAATCACATGGCCAGAGAGTGAACTAAAATTTGTCTTAAAGCTCCTAGCTTCCCTCCCTATCTGAAATGACAACTTCTTTGCCTCACTGACTCTTAACAAAGGATCTGTTGCTTTTGTTTCCCAGGACATTCATTTGGCCAGAAGGTTATACAATTTGGCTTCTGAAACAAGTACAGATGCCCACATACCAGTATTCTTGGCACTCGTGAAACTAGAAATGATGCACTTGATCCAAGATGTTGTGTTTCATAATGTAAGTCTGATTTGGGCTGTTCTCACACACTTTTGAAGAAAGGACGGGGCAGTTCAATTTGTGGTAATCCTCCTTTTTAGTGAACTGCTCAATTCATTTTATAGGTGTAAATTTTAAATACATATTTATAGATATTGGTCTATACATGTGTGCATGTGTGTATATTGTGTTGTATATGTGTGTATGTATGTATATTTGTGTCTGACCTGTTGCAGAGCATTCCAAACTCAAATTGGTCTGAACAACCACAGTCAGACACATTATACCTTGACTCTAACATAGAGATGTCATTTTGGTCCTCTTCGAAAATAAAGGACAATATACACACATACGTGTATGCGCAGTGTAATATACACACACATATATAATATGCGTGTGTGTGTATATATATATATATATATATATATATATATATATATATATACACACACACACACATACACATCTCCAAGAAGAAAGCCCTTCTGTTTTAACTCTTTATTTTGAAATTTCAAAAAGGCATTGATTCATACATTTACTGTAATTACTTTCTATGTCAAAGGAATTGTGCTAGATGCTAAGGGGGAGACAAGGCCCTAGTAGAGCTGTCTACATGCCAACACCTCAGGAAGGGGAATGGGGCACACTTACTCATCAAAGCAGCCTAGAGGCCACTGTTACACATTTCCAATCTTCTACCAGACCACATCCCTGTAGGGTTTTGATGAGAAGGAAGACTTCAGGACAGGGGTAGGAAACCTGCAGCCTTGAGGCCACATGTGGCCTTCCAGATCCTTAAGTGCAGCCTTTTGAATGAATACAAATTTTATAGAACAAATCCAAAAGGATTTAGTCAAAATCCCCATTTAAGGCTCTACAACAGTGGTTCTCAACCTTCCTAATGCCGTGACCCTTTAATACAGTTCCTCATGTTGTGGTGACCCCCCAACCATAAAATTATTTTCATTGCTACTTCATAACTGTAATTTTGCTACTGTTATGAATCGTAATATAAACATCTGATATGCAGGATGTATTTTCATTGTTACAAATTGAACATAACCCACAGGTTGAGAACTGCTGCTCTAGGTCATGTGCAGCCTCAAGGCTGCAAGTTCCCCACCCCTGCTCCACAAGAAGGTGAAAATGTAGGGTCCTAGGTCAGTAGAAGTTGAAGGATGAGGAGGAAGAAGGGATGAGCCATGCCCTATTTCCCAGCAGGATTACACTTGTGGCAAGACTGTCTCTCACAGGGCCCAATAACATCAGTCCCTTCCTTCTCTTCCCATTCCTTCCTCCCACTGCCAACTGAATTTGCCCAGATACTGAGATTCCTAGTGATGAATCTGGAGAAGATTATAGAGCACAAAGTCCCTGCCAACAAGAAGCTTACATACAGTCCAAAAGGGTGATATGCAAGGACCCATGGTAATATAAAGCAAAGTCCAATAAATGTCTCACAAATAACACAAATAAATGACAGAAAAATAGAAATCAGCAATGAAGACAATTGATGAAATACTTTCATGCTACAAAATGAAGAAATATGCAGGAGAAACTATGTGACCAGAAAGAAAAAAAGATGAGCTGCTTATGTAGCAAGAGAGATCATCATTGTAAAGCCCACGTACTATATTGATCCTCAGACAGTGTTGAGAAAGCTAAGTTGCAGTACAGGTGAGAAGACCCAGACAGTGACATCATAGAGCCATTCAAGAAAGGTTCAAGGCAGCAAAGTAGTGACACAATCAGTCCTGGGCAAGTCCCCAGTCCTGTGGCCTCAGAGTGCTATCTATGGAAAAAATATTGGGATCTTCAGTGATGGAGGGGTATCTTTGTTCCAGGTTATGTAGACTCAGAATGAGGAGGAAACCTTTTTCCTAAACTTTTGCTGACCTCCAATTAATATTCCATTCCAATGCCCCATTGTGGAATGGTGGTCACAATGAGCCTTGAAAGGCTATCCCAGGGAAACACAAGGTTTTTTCTGAATGCTTATAGCATGGACTTGGTGACAGATTGTGCATCTATCATATTAGGAGACAGAATTCAATTCAGTTTCCCTAAAATGCATTGATCAATACTGTGTACAAAGCATTATGCTAAGCACTGGAAGAAAGGGTTAAAACTCCTCTCAATGTATATTTGGGGGACTTATTGATATAAGAAATAATTGCTGCCCTTGTGGTACTTATAGTCTAGGAATTCAATTGAATAACCATTTATTAAGTGCCTACTATATTTATGACACTTTTAGGCCCTAAAGAGATAAAGATAGAATAAACACTCCCTGTCCTCAAGAAGCTTATATTCTTTTTTAAAAATTATTTATGTTTTATTTTTACATAATCTGCTTATCCCTCTCTTCCCCTGAAAATTTTTGTAAAAAAGATTTTTATATCACATATACACACACATACCAACACACACACTTAATGGCTGTCAGTGTCAGTTTCCTTATTTGTAAAATCTGCTGGAGAAGGAAATGGCAAACCACTCCAGTATCTTTGCCAAGAAAACCCCAAATGGGATCATGAAAGAGTCAGACATAATTGAACAACAAAAACAGCTCATTTTAAAGATGAGGAAACTGAAGCTAACAGCAGTTAAGTGACATGCCCAAGGTCATATAGCTAGTAAGTCTCCAAGGCAGAATTCAAACTCAGGACTTCCTAGCTATAAGAAGGAGCTTATATTCTATAGAAGGAAAACAACATGTACACATATAAATAAATACAAACATATATTCAAATTAATTTCTGAAGAAAAGGCACATAGGGAATTGATATGTACATATCACTATGATTCAAAATAATAACATGATAAAAGGCACAGAACAAAGTGCTAGGTAAGATACAAAAAGGAAAAGGTCACTGTGAACTAGGGAATCAGGAAAAGATTCATATTCATAATGGTAGGTGAACATTGGAGTTAGGTAAAAATTCAAGTTGTGGCAGCTAGGTGGCACAAGGGATGCTGGGCCTAGAGTTAGGAAGACTCATTTTCTTGAGTTCAAATCTGGCCTCAGACACTTGCTAGCTGTGTGACCCTGGGAAAGTCACTTAACCTTGTTTGCCTCTATTTCCTCATCTATAAAATGAGCTGGAGAAGGAAATGGCAAACCACCACAGTATCTTTGCCAAGAAAATACCAATTGGAGTCACAAAAAGTCAAACATGAATGAAAATAACGGAACAAAAAAAAAAGATTCAATAGCTGAAAATTGGGAAGAAAAATATTCTAGGCAAAGGAAAAAGCAATGACAAAAGGTATAGAAGCACAGGTTATGCTCAGGGGACAGAATAATCTAATGGGGTTGAAATATAGCAGAGAATATATGGTGGAAAAATGTTACGAGATAAGGCTGAAAAGGGACGGCAATTATATGATGAATAATTCAAAATCTCAACATCTACATGGTAAGCTACCTTTTTTTTCCCCTCAACAGTTTAATGTGAGATGGAAACAGATGAAATTGGACATCGACCTCGAACCCTACTGGGATTTGTTCATTATTGGTGCCATTGTTGTTTTGCTGATACTATTGCTTACACAGCGGGCAGAGTAGAGCAGCGATCAAATGAAAACCTGCTAGCAACGTCCACTCATTTCTGGACTTGATTGCTTAGAACTCAACCAGTGAAAAACACCAGTCATGTAAGAGCCTGCTAATGGATACCATTCATTCCTGGGAATCTTCTCCTAATAAAAAAAAAACCACTTAAACATGTGTTTGTTATATAAATCCAGTGCAGGCGTGCCCAAACAACAAATTTGGCATCATTGTAAAAGAAGGCTGACAAAGCCTGGTAAGCACTCTAGAAGGAAAGACCTACAGCAGTGGAAGATGCATTGGGAGTAAGAATTAGAAGACCCGAGTTCTGTTCCAGCTTCCACCATTCCGTGATCCTCAGGTTTCTTATCTATGAAATCAGGATAACCACCCTGCCTGCTTTGCAAAGTTATGAGGATAAAGTGAGAAAACGATTGAATATGCTTTTTAAACAGTGCAATGTAAATAAATATAAGCTTATTATTAATCCAGCTCTATAGAAGAACCCCCTGAGCTACAAATATCCATTGTTTTTCCTCTTGATTTTCCTTTAGGCATCATGGAAAGGCAAATGGGGTGCTTCTAAATGATTTGGTAATATAATGGGTAGGTAAGACCATAAAAGTTGATATTACTATTAAAATGGAGAAGGTAGCCCTGTGTACTTCACACTATCTGTAATGCTCTCTCAGTGAGGGAATTTGTGCTTTTTTGGGTTCTGGAAGAGTTCAAGTTTGCAACAGGAGCCTTTGCTCAGTGGGTGCTCAACCGTTAAGTTTAACTGCTCCTTCCTTCCTTCCCCAAGGAGAAGACAGGAGGAAGGGAGGGAGGGAGGGAAAGAGAGAGAGAGAGAAAGAGAGAGAGAGAGAGAGAGAGAAAGAGAGAGAGAGAGAGAGGGAGAAAGAGAGAGAGGGAGAGAGAGAGAAGATGAATGGATGAATGTGTCATGACAGTTACTACATCAGTTGGTGGAAGGGGAATGTGGTGAGCTGATGGAAGTCTTCTCTGAAACTTTTATCTTTGAGAACAAAATGTTTGGAGGTTGATCCTCTAGTAATATGGCCATTAGGTATGACTGTGGAAAAACAGACATAGCAGACTAGATGAGAGAAGCTGATACTTCAGACCTTCCCCAGGAGAAATCTCACTGATTGGAATTCTAACCCTACAATTCAATTTTACCAATAAATGTATTTTAATTTACATGTGAGTGATTCTTTTGGTGTCATGTTAAGTTGGGAAAGATTGCTAGAGACCATTTTCAACTTATGAATTATTATGGTCAATATTCACATACCTAAATTATCTGGGAAGACACTAAAAGGGAAAAAAATCTGGGAAGTCCTGGCAGGTCTTATTCATTCTATCAATCGTAATAGTGGTATATTTCTGATAGTGTGTGAAATTTAAAGTTTTGCTTGAAAGGAAGAACTAATTACTTCCCTTGTCCTGCTCTTTCCCGCACACACACCCCCCACCCCTTTTGGCTACATCTTTTGTTCCCAGATCCTCCTTTAGGACTATGACTTTCTTTTTAGTCAATGCTCTACCCCACCCCCAGAGTGATGGGCTTTCTGTTAAACCTACCTGAGGGATGGATAATTGCCTGAGGCACCACTTCAAATACCAATGTAGCATCCACCAACCTTCTGGACTTATATATAGGCTGATCTGGATTCATTTGTTCTCTGCTTTGGGGAAGCTATAAATATATGTATCAACATCTTTTCTGTCTAGTTCCAAGGCTCCAGCTCCCACTCCCCACCTTTCTCTTTCTCTCTCTCTCTCTTCCTCTCTCTCTCTTTCTCTCTCTCTCTCTCTCTCTCTCTCTCCACTAGTGCCACAGAAGACCAAAATATAAACTTAGAAGAAGAAGACAATGGTCTGAAAATAGCCACAAGGCTTACCTCAAAGAAAATGTTAACTGGACCCCAAGACCAGCAAGAATTCCTTGAAGAGTTAAAGGAAGAGATAAGAGTATAGAGGAAAAATTGGGGAAATAAATAAAAGTGATGCAAGAAAAGTATGAAAAGAGAATTAACAGTTCTGTAAAAGAGGCACAAAAATTCACTGAAGAAAAGAATGCTTTGAAAAGCAGAATTGACCAAATGGGGCAGAAAAGGTACAAAATCACAATGAAGAAAATAATTTCTTAAAAATTAAAATTGGTAGAAGCAGCTAGGCGGTGTAGGGAATAGAGGACCAGCCCTGGAGTCAGGTGGACCTGAGTTCAAAGTTAACCTTAGACATTTAACACTTACTAGCAGTGTGACCTTGGGTAAGTCACTTAACCCCAACTGCCCTGCCCTGCCCTACCCCCTCCAAAAAGAAAAAATAATTAAAATTGGGCAAGTAGAAGCTAATGACTCCATGAGACTTCAAGAAATAATAAAACAAAGACAAAAGAACA
Organism: Pseudochirops cupreus; assembly: GCA_028627135.1. Classification (NCBI taxonomy): domain Eukaryota; kingdom Metazoa; phylum Chordata; class Mammalia; order Diprotodontia; family Pseudocheiridae; genus Pseudochirops; species Pseudochirops cupreus. The sequence continues at coordinate 4,387 of JAQQSU010009465.1, read as the reverse complement.
AAAAGATAGAAGAAAATGCAAAATATCTCACTGGAAAAATAACTGACCTGGAAAATAGATTGAGGAGAGAAATTTAAGAATTATTAAATTACCTAAAAGCCATGATTAAAAAAAAAGAGCCTTGACACCACATTTCAAGTAATTACCAGGAAAAACTGCCCCAATATATTAGATTCAGTGGGTAAAACATAAACTAAAAGAATCCACCAATCAGCTCCTAAAAGAGATTCCAAAATGAAAACTACCAGGAATATCATAGTCAAATTCTAGAGCTCCCAGGTTAAGGAGGAAATACTGCAAGCAGCCAGGAAGAAATAATACAAATATTGTGGAGCTAGTCAGAATCTTGCAAAATTTAGCAGCTTCCACATTAAAGTATTAAAGGGCTGAGAATATGATATTCCAGGGGATTTGGAGCTAAGATTACAACTAAAAATCACATACCCAGCAAAACTGAGTATGGTATTTTGGGACGGGGGTGGGGAATGGATATTAAATGAAATAGAGAGCTTCGGAGTATTCCTGATGGAAAGACCAGAGCTGAACAGAAAATTTAACATTCAAACAGAAGATTCAATAGAAGTATAAAAGGTAAAGAATAATCATAGGGAACTCAATGGGAAGATGATATGTGTAACTCATAAAAATTTTATCATTATTAGGGCAGTTAGAAGGAAGTCTGCATAGACTACAGGATAAGAGCATGAGTCAATTAGGTTGGAACGATCTATATAAAAGAATGTAGTGATGAGAAAGAGGGAGATGATGGGAGAAGGGAGAAGGGGGAGGTAGAATGGGCAAAATTTTCTCACATAAAGAAGGTGCTCAAAAATGAGCTTTTATAGTTGAAGGGAAAATGGGGGTGGTAGTAGGCAATGTTTGAACCTCACTGTCATCAGAATTGGTTCAAATAGGGAAGAATACATACATTCATATATGTGTATATACATACACACATACAGACATACATATATCTTACTAGCTAGGGAGATAGGAGGGGGAGGGAATAAAAGACACCAGGGAGATGATAAGAGGGGGAAGCAGATTAGGGGAAACAGTGGCCAGAAGCAAGAGAAATGCAGTTAATGACCATAACTGTGAATGTGAATGGCATGAGCTAATCTATAGAATGGAAGATAGGAGCAGAATGGATGGGAAACCAGAATCCAACAATGTATAGGAGACACAGGCTTGGGATAGAAAGACTGGCCCAGCATTGAAATAAAGGGCCAGAGTAGAGTTAATTATGATCTCAGACAAAGCAAAAGCAAAAATAAAACTCATTGAAAGAGATAACCAGAGAAATTACATTTTACTAAAAGGTACCACAGACAATAAAGTAATATCAAAAAGTTGTATAACAAGTTTCTCTGATAAAGGTCTCATTTCTCAAATATATAGGAGAACAAGATCAAATTTATAAAAATAAAAGCTGCTCCCCAAATGATAAATGATCAAAGGATATGAACAGGTAGTTTTCAAAACAAGAAATCAAAACTATCTGTAGTCATATGAAGAAAGATGCTCTAAATCACCATTGATTAGAGAAAAGGCAAATTGAAACAACTCTGAGGTACCACTTCATACCTATCAGAAATGACAAATGTTGGAGGATATGAGGGAAAAACAGGTACACTAATGAATTGTTGGTGGAATGGTGAACTAATCCAACCATTTTAGAGAACAATCTAGACCTATGCCCAAAGGGCATCAAAACTGTGTATACCCTTTGACTTAGCAATACCACTACTAGGTCTGTATACCAAAGAGATCAAAAAGAAAAAAGGAAAAAGATCTACATGTACAAAAAATATTTATAGGTCTTTTGTGGTGTCAAAGAATTGGAAATTGAGAGGATACCCATTAATTGGGGAAGAGTTGAACAGAATGTAGCATATAATTACAATGGAATACCATTGGGCTGTAAGAAATTACAAGGGTTGAGGTTTTGGAAGAAAAAAAACTTCACAAAACCTATATGAATTGATACAAAGTGAAATGAGAAGAACCAGGATATCATGCACATTAATAGCATTTGTAATGATGATCAACTGTGAAAGACTTGGCAACTCTGATCAATCAAGTGATCCAAGACAAGTCCAAAGGACTGATGATGAAAAAAATGCTATCTACCTCCAGAGAAAGAACTGATGAACTCTGAGTGTAAAGTATTATTTTCTCTTTTTTTATTTTGCTTTTTTGTGTTATGGCTAACATAAAAATATGTTTTACATGATTTCACATGTATAATTGATACACTGTTTGTGTTCCCAGTGGATGGGGAGGAGGTAGGAGCAAAGGAGAGAATCTGGAATTCAATTTTTAAAAAGGATGTTAGTAAATGAGTAAATAAATAAAATAATGCTTTTTTAAAAAAAAAGACTTGGAAAATCTTTGTCACTGAAGTTCTTGTCAGAAATGGATATCACTTTGTCTAGGGAAATTATGCTAAAGAAGATGCATTACTATCTGCCTTACCCCTGCAACCTAAGAATCACTGGACCTTTATGTCTGACATGTAGTTGAAACTTCCCATGTGTTATCTTCCTATTAGAATTTGTGAAGTGCTTAAGAGCAATGAGTATCTCATTTTTCTATTTATATCCCCAGCAATCAGCACAGCGCTTGACACATAGTAATCACTTAAGCGTTTTTTCATTCATTCATTTATTCATTTGTCCATTCTGGAAGCCCTCCTCTGGATGCTTATCAGCTTATAACTGTCTTTGTGAAACTATGGTTCCTAGAACTGAACACAATATGCTGGCTGAAGTCTATATAGTGGATTTATCACCTTCTTATTTCTGAAAGTAGCACCTCTCAATGCAGTGCAAGATTATCCTAGCTTTATTGACAGTCACGTCATGCTGCTGACTCTTATCAAGTTTGTCTGCTAAAATCCCAAGTCACCTTCTAAGAGAAACCCAAAAATGTAAACTACAAGGAACATCATACCCAAAATCCAGAAGTTCCAGGTCAAAGGAAAAAAAAATTCTATTAGAAGACAGAGTCAAGTACCAAGGAACCATGGTCAAGATCACACCAGATCCGGTAGCCACTACTATAAAGAAGATATCCTGGAGTACAATCTTCCAGAAAGTTTATGTCAAGAGCAGTTTGTTCTGCAAAACTGAATATAATCCTACAAGGAACAAAGGATCTTCTCTGAAATTCCTGGGAGGGAAAAGTACAAGGTGATAAAATGAAAGGAAACACATAAGTGAATGGAATAAAAGTGAAAATTTCTCAGGTAACATTCCAAAAATCTGAACAAAACTGTAATAAAGTACCAAAGACTTAGTAACCCGGGCTGGGAGCCTGGGACCCTCGCCTTACTTCCCTGGTCATAAGTTGAAGTTTTTGCTAAGCTTAGCTAATGTGTAGGAGGGGAAAGCACAGACCTACAAATTTAACCACAGGCCTGGATGTCCCAGGCTTGTTTCCACTGACCACCATCTGACCTGTACAAATATGAAATTGGAAATCCTGTTGCAAAGCTCCGGGCAGGTTGCCATGTCCTAAAATCCCCATGATTCATAAAATATTGTCTGCTTTCATATCTGTATTGATATTGTTAGAACATTTGTCTTCTGCTTTCATATCTAAGTTGATACTGATGCCATATTTTGTCTGTTTTCACATCCGCTAGACATGCACCTTCTGCTTTTTGATATTACTGTCATTTCATCTGCAAGCACCAGCAGATTTTTGCAGTTAAGATTTTGCACCTCAGTTCCTAATTAATGGGAACAGGACAGAACAAGGGAAGGGGGAAAGGGGTGGTCTTTTGGGTATATAATCAAGCTTTGCATTTTGTATTTTGCTTCTCCTACTAGACTGCCTCTAGTAGCCAGACCACCCTTCTTGCAAGAAGAAATAATTAAATAAATCCTTCCTGTCTCTACTTGGCAATATCTCTGCCTATTTTATTTGAGCAAGGGTCGTCTTGTCCCACACAATAGCCATAAATGTGAATTAGGTAAATTTACCCTTGAAAGAAAAAGGTAGCAGAATGGATTAGAAAGAATGAAGCAATATGCTATGTACAAGAGAAACAGTTCAAGCACGACCAAAGAAGAGTTGGAGAGCATTATAAAATGCAAAATAGATAACCTTGATTACATTAAATTGAAAAGTTTCTGTACGAACAAAGCCAATGTAACCAAGATTAAGAGGGAAGTGGAAAATTGGGAAAGAATTTTTACAACCAGTGTCTCTGATAAAGGCCTCATTTCTAAAATATGCAGGGAATTAAGTAAAATCTATAAGAATACAAGTCATTCCCCAATTGATAAATAGGCAAAGGATATGAACAAGCAACTTTCAGAGGTAGAAATCAAAGATATCTATAAGCATATGAAAAAATGCTCTAAATCACTATTGATTT
>JAQQSU010009464.1:0-12687 GCA_028627135.1 Pseudochirops cupreus | reverse complement strand
TCCTTCTTCAGCTCATCTCTAGCTTTAAGGCATTCTTCATGTTTATTGGAAGCCCCTGGTGGGGGAGCTTTGGCTGCACTCTCCTCCTCCTTCTCTCTGCCATGATCTTTCTTTTCCCCAAAGAGGGAATCTAGGCTTTGGTTGCTGTTCTTACTTTGCTTCTTATGCTTATTCTTACTCATGGTTGATCAGTCTGTGATTTTTTTTTTAATCTCTGTGGGGCTCTGCTTCCTGAAGGGAAAGCTCTGTCTCAAATTGCTGGGGTCCTCCTGGCTGCCATAGCTCTCAGGAAGGTGCTGGGTCCCTTCCCCACTTCCAGCTCACTGGATAAAGAAGACTCACAAGACCAAAGCCGAAGACTGCAATCTGGATCCAGACTGCTCAACGCAAGAGCACTTGTCCTCTGAACAATCGCTTGGTCCCCCTGCAGTCTGCAGGCCAAGGGCGCAGAAGCTGTAATGCGGAGGCAGGTGCAAAACCTCTGCCTTTTTGCTTCCCAGCCCTGGAGGTGTTTCAGTCTGACTGCTTTTGTCCCAGGATCTCGCAAGTCTCACTGACCTAGTTCTCAACACTGATGCAGCTGCCGCTAATCCACTCACCACTCCTCTCCTCCAGCTGCCCCCAGGGCTCAGCCAGGGCTTCAGGCCAGGATGGTTTCAGTTCACAGTGCTGATATGGTTCCTCGTAGCTGAGCTGATTTTAGTGGAAAATATATTTGTGTGTGTTTTGGAGTTCTAGGATTAGTTTAGAGTCATATTTTATGGGTATTTTTGGGTGGCTATGTGAGAGCTGCATTATGTTGCTACTCCTACACTGCCATCTTGGCTCCACCCCCATATAATCCAAAAATTAAATGAAATTCTGTTGATGAAAATGTCTGAGGCCTTAATGAAAATATGTGTTTAATAGCTTTGTTTTCTTCATGTTACTTGTCATTCAGTCATGCTTCATGACCTCTTTCAGGACTTTCTTGGTAAAGACACTAGAGTGGTTTGTCATTTCCTTCTCCAACTTATTTTACAGATGAGAAAAGTGAGGTGGAGTTAAGTAGCTTGCACAGGGTCATGCAACCAGTAAATATCTGAGACTAGATTTGAATTCATGAAGATGAGTCTTCCTGACTTCAGCCCCATCACTATATCAAGTGTGCCACCGAGCTGCTTGGATTCCTTCATAGACCTTTTTTCATTTAAAAGAATAATATACCCTTTAGGTCAGTGGTTCTCAACCTTCCAAATGCCACGACCCTTTAACATAGTTCATCATGTTGTGGTGACCCCCAACCATAAAATTATTTTCATTGCTACTTCCTAACTGTAATTTTGCTACTGTTATGAATCGTAATGTAAATATCTGATATGCAGGGTGTATTTTCATTGTTACAAATTGAACATAACCCAGAGGTCGAGAACTACTGCTCTAAGTGAATGCTGTCAAACTCAAATAGAAAGGGGTCATGAAATTGTACATAAGGATTCTGTACTCTATATTTTTACTTGGAAAATCGCACCCATGCTGTTCCTCTTCCCCCAAATTTCTTTCTTTTTATTAAATATTTCCCAATTACATTTAAATCAGGTTTTGGCTGCACTTGGGAGTATAGTGGACCAGGTGTTTGAAACTTCTGTAGATGACTACTTTCTGAATGTGCTTTCATTAGATGTTGAGTCCTTATTAATGATTTTTTAACCTGGTGTTAAACTGCCACCCCAGAGCTTAGAATTCTGCTATTCTTCTGAAAAGTTACCCTCTATAATTATATACTTAATATGCTGAATAGTAATAATAATAATACATTTAATTATGAACAATAACAAGCTGCTCCATGGAGGGAGGTGTCTATTATTCACATCTTTAATAGTAATTTCACTGTGAAATTCTTTGTAGGAAGAAGAGGGGAAGATTCTTGTACATCAAATATCTCCCGACTATAAGCTAAGCTATGGTAAATAGTAGGTGGGGTAAAATAGTAAATAGGTCTTCTAATAGGCAGAAAATGAACATGTAGCCTTCAGAGAAACATACGAAACATACAAACAATTTCTGTTTGTAATAACTTGGGACCAAAGAGAAAATGCGTACAGGTACAAGAGAAAAGAACAGCTTAAAGATAAAACAAGTTTAAATACAATCATTTCTCCTGATTTTTTTCCCTAATAGACATCACAAGATTCTATTGCTTCTCTTCACCTCTTCACTCTATTTTTTTCTTTTAGGACTGGTTCTGTTGTCAGATTAATATTTGCTTTCAACTTATAGTCTTAGGGAGTTGCTGGGAAAACATCCATTAAATAAAATTACTAGGTTCACAAAGACAGTATATGTTGGAGCTGGGCTTGGACCCAGGGCTTCATGAGTCAGAGGTTACCTCTGGAACCATTACACCTACCTGCCTCTGTTTGCCGATGTGACACAAAATAAACAAAGCATCCAGATAAGTAGCTCTTTGCTTTATCATCTAGCACATTCTAATTGCCTTGATCTCCTTCCTTATCTGTATATTGCAGATTTATTTTATGTACGATGATGACGAACAAAGTATAGGAAATCAGTGCTTTGCATGTTGCCAAGGTTTTTTCTCCATGACTTACTTTGTAATGGGAGAGTTGGTCAGTGGCATGCACACCATAGAATATATTGTATACTCACTTGGGATTTATTGGGAACATTATCCCACTCTCTAGGCTTCAGTCTAGAGTGTATATTTCAACAATTGCTAATGCTTCAGCAGAAATGTGTATCAGGAGAAATTCCTTCATCTTATCTGCTCTCGTGATGGATATGAGGTGTGACTGTGAATAATGGGACTAGTTTTCATGAGTGAATGGTAAAACATATTTCATTAATGTATGTGAGATGCAGTGGAATTTAGATTGAGAACACACACACATATACACACACATACACACAAATATATATACATACACATATACTTATGCACATATACATGCATGCACACATATATATGCATATGTGTGTGTGTGTATATATACACATATATATACCTACATACACATATCTCAGATCTGCTAACTTATGACAGTGCCTGGTTCATAGTAAGTACTGTATAAAAATTAGCTATCATTAGTTACTATTATATACAAGAGATTGAATACTTAGAAAAAATTTATCAACTAAAAAATCGCCCTGAATACCAGTATATCAATATTCTCGTAGAAACAATACATTATTTCAAATTCTGGTTGTTCTTTCTCTCTTCTTCTAAGTCTTATTCTCTCTTTTTCCCCTTCCTCCCTTTTCCTTCCATCTCTCTTTCTCTTTCTTCCTTCCTCTTTCTCTCTTCTATTCCTTCTCTTCCTCTATCCTGATATTTTTGCCGATCTGGACATAGGCTAAATACTACTTTTCAATCCCATGGGCATTGGTTAAGAATTAGGCCACAGAGAAACATACCCTCTTTGTAGATAACAGAAGTGTAAAGTCTATCACTGTCTTATAGATATGTTTTGAGTTAACTAATAACTGTCAACTTATAACTTTTAACATATGTTATCTCTTTGGAGAGCCATTATGTTATATTAGATAGTGTGTCAGATATGGAGTCATGAAGGTCAGGAATCAAATTCTGTTTCTGATAATGGTATGACCCTAGGAACATTACTTAATATTTCTGAGCCTCGGTTTCTCAATTTGTAAAATTGAAATAATCATGCTGGTAGTAACATGGAATGAGATTCAAATGCATATATATGTGTATATATATATATACATACACACACACACATACACACACACATATATACATGTGTACAAATGCATATATGTTGTTTTGTAAATTTTGAAAGGTTATAGAAATGTCAATTATTATTTTATCATTAAGATCATAGCCCAAGACATTGAGCAGTGATATAATCTGATTAGATTTGCTCTACATAAAGCAGAGTGCCCTGTGCTTTAATATCCATGAATAGAGTCACATATTTTCATTAATTAGTGTCTTCATTTGGCCTTGTATAATGTTGATATCCTGATTTAAACTGTCTTCCCATGCATTTAAAAATAATTTATTCTGTTTCTTTTTCACTTATTCTTTATTTTCTTTCCCTCTGGATGTTCATTGGAGAAGTAAATTTTCTTATAAGATTTATCTCACTTACTGAAGTTATCTGTGCCATTGTTAGGGAACAGGAATTTGGTTCAGAATAGAAATGCAATTCTCTTCATGAATCTTTTTACCTAGAAGGGGTTTTAGAGCAAGGTGACTTTTGGCCTCCTTTTGGAAGCAAGGGATTTGGTAATAATTAACTTCTTTAATAACTCATAAGGAAGCAAGAAATCTGAAGGCCACAGAACCTGTTAGGCAATGTTGCCAGTTGTGTCATTCCTTCTTTCAGAGAAAAAAAAATATTAAAAAGAGTTCAATTCTCATTTATTTTTGAAGAGATGCCAGACTTTTTGGTCAGTTTGGTGAGATTGGTAAGGTAAAAATATAACTAGAGCTTGGGGGTGGGGGTGACTTGCAGTCAGATACACTAGTATTGCTCTCAGATCATTCCTTATAGGAATATAGGGCCCTTCTTGATGAGGATGATGGGAAAGAGGAAAAAGAGCGATAGAAATGGAGATAGATAGATAGATAGATAGATAGATAGATAGACAGAGAGAGAGAGAGAGAGGGAGAGAGGGAGTGAGAGGGAGAGACAGACATACAGATGGAGAAAGAGAGACAGACAGACAGAGAGACAGAGAGAGACAGAGACAGAGAGAATAAATAATAAGAGGTCTTTGATCTGTAGATTATAGCTGACTTTTAAATAGATAAGCTGCATCATTTTAATTCCTTAAATAGCTTTTTATAATTGCTTTCTGATTCACTCCACATATTTCCAATGGCATAATTTAAATCAATTTATACTTTGATACATGCTGGACTTATGTGCAGATCTCAAATCAGGTCCTCTTGGGAGAAGTATCACTGGGTTGGGCATGGGGGGAAAGGCCAATAAGGAAGTGAGAGCAGGTGCTGGTAGCAGAAACTATACTTTCATGTGTTTGGCACTCATGGGGCCATAAACTTTTGACAACTCCCAGAAACTAAATCCTTGGAACAATGTACATGTTACATAACCAGGCATGTGGGTCTCTTCCCTGGATTTTGGGTAGAAGAACAGGAATGAAGACAGCTATGACAAGGCTTGTATGGGAGGGTGGAAGCCATCTTCTCTAACCACATTTTCTGACGGCAGACATTGTTTTCTTAAGACAACAAAATAAAACTGCTTTTTTTCCATTGAGTTGATAGAAAGTGCCATAGTGACACCAATTGCTTTTTAAATCTTCTCCAAGTAGAAACTCATTGAATGTCAACTGTGCCCACAGCACTGGCCTGGGCTCTGGGGATACAATGACCAAAATGAGACAGGCTTTACCTTTTTGAAATTTAGTTTTCACCAAGATATTCTGCGAATAACAGTAAGAAGACCAGTATTGTTGGATTAATGTACATGGGAGAAAAACATATAAGAAGTCTGGAAAAGTGGTGGGAGCCAAGTTGTGAAGGGTTATGAATCCTAAACAGTTGGTCCTGAAGGTGATAGGTAGCCACTGGAATTTATTGAAGTGAGGGGGAGGGGTGTGAAGCTGGGGTGGAGGGGGGAGGATGATATGGTCAGAACATTGCTTTAGAAAGATTAATTTGACAGCTGAGTAGAAAATGGATTAGAATAGGGAAAGACTTAAGGCAGTGAGACAAACCAGAATGATATTTTAGTAGTTCAAGGTGTGAAGTGAGAAGGGCCCACACCAGAATGGTGGCAGTGTCGGAATAGATAAGAGATATGAGAAATAGCATAATGCTAGAATAGACAAGACTTGGTGATGGATTGGATATTGAGGTGAGAGGGAAGAATCAAGGCTACCCACCTATGTTGTGAGTTTGAGTTTTTGGGAGGATGATAGTGGCCTAGAAATATAATAGGAAAGTTAGTAGAAGGGAAAAGTCTAGTGGAACGATGAATTAAGTTTTAGACATGTTATGTGTAGGATGTCCATGTGGCATCCAGTTTGAAATGCAGAATAGCCAGTTGGAGATGTGAAATTGAATATTAGAAGGGTAATTGGACCTGGATAATTCAATCTGGGAATCATTAGGTCATAAATGAATCTAAGGGGGCTGATGAAATGACCACGTGAAATAGTAAATAGGGAGAAGAGAAAAGAAAGTTTTCTCATATTCCTTTCATCTTGTCATTTACTCACTCTCCCTGATAAAAAAATGTTATCCCTGGAATTCCTTTCTAATACTGACTGCATCTTCTCTCAAATTCTGAGGCATTATTGGAATACTCATTGTTATACTTTGCTATTCACAGACTTTTTGTTTGCTTTAATCACTCGGCAACTTCTTTCCACTTCATTCTAGTTTATCACCCAATTCAGATCCTGGCAGCTTTTATCTACTGGCACTTTTTCTAAAAGAGTTGAGTGCCAGGTTCCCAGCTTTCACCCCACACTTATAGTACCTTTATAGTGCACTAGGGGATTCTACTATATCTCCTTAACTCCCACCTTATCAACCTCTTTAACTCTCCAAACCTAGACTACATCCTTCAGCTGCACAGTGATGGTCACCCCCTAGGTCTTGACATGGCCCATAATTCTTCCTCTTCCATGATAAAAAGCTGAAAAATTTTACTTGATTAAAAGCCCCTTTTGTTCCATCTGTCCCTCTGCCTTATTTCTCCTAAACCTATGTACTGTCCTCACCATCACTTCTAATCCCTCCTCTCCTCAGAACTTTTTGTGGCCATAATCTTTTTTCTGGTTTTGTTTGCTCTGCTCCAAGTCTTGACTCTTTAGCTAACTAATTCAACTCATTAACTTCTTCTACTCTTGAATCACTCAGCAGCTAGTATTTATTAAATATCTTCTATATACCAAGCACTAGAGAAGTACTATATCCCTTGTCTGCCACTCACAGATTTTAAACCCCAACACTATATTAATCCCATTAAGTATGTTTTCCATTAATGGAAAAGATGAAAGACAGGAACTGTGCTCCCTGGGTCCACTGCAGATTTAGGTTATCTCTTTTCTACCTGTCTTTGATGTAGCAAGACAATCCTTTTATTGCTTCCAAATTTATTATTTTCCCACTTCTCAAAGTTCTTTTTGCTTCAAGCTTCCTTTACTATTTCCTCTCCCACATTCATATGCAAGGACCTCAAGATGTACTTTATTAAGAAAACAAGGCCAATGTTCTATGTTTCTTTTTCTCCCCTTCATTATATCTTTCAGCTCTTTGACATAATTTCTCTTTGTCTCCTCCTTCACTTCAGTTCCTAATAAAGAGGTGACCCTTTTTTCCTCACCATGAGGTTTACATTGCCTGTGCTATTCTATTGGTCTTCAGGCACAATCTTCAGATACAGCTTCACGGGATTTGCCTTGCCCCACCAGGACACCCTCCCAATATCCCCTCTTGCTTTCCAACCACACAGCTGACTGACATATTGGACAACTCCATCAGAGGTCAAATTCCTGTGGACAATGATCTGAATTATCTGAACTCATTCTTCAATTATTAGGATATTTCCACTTTCCCACATCATCCTATTCATTCTAAACCACTTGTTGACATTGTTCAAGTACTGCTCTCTAAATGACCACTTTCCTACTCCTATCTCCCTCAACCTAACCTCCTTAATCTCTTGCTCTAAAACTACCCTACTCTTCTACTATGTTGTGTTCCTGACTGTTCCATAGGTAACAAACTAGATATCATTTCAAAACTTTTCCTTTCTCCCTCTCTTCCACCTTCTTGCACTCACTGAAAGTTGGCATTTTCTTGATGACAGGGCTTCTTTAGCTACACTTTCCAGTACAAGTTGAACTTTCATGCCTACCCCATGACTCACTAGTTATGGTGGCGGTGTTAGATTACTTCCCCCTCCTGCCAGCCCATTGCCATTTTTAGAATCCTCTTCTATCATCATAACTCAGTAACCTCCAATTTTTAAAGGTTCATTCAACTCATATTTATTAGCCAAAAAAGATTCTGGGTGGCTCTTGTCAACTAATCTCTAGGACACTAACCTTCCCTCTTCAGTGAGTACAGTTCCTGCATCAAAGGCTTTCTTTCTTACCCAATGCCTGTTTTCATACTAGGAGACTTCAATAGAAATATGTACACTCCTTTAAATACCCCAATATCTCAGTTCCCTGATTTACTCATTTCCCGTGACCTATTTTTCCACCTCACCTCAGTTATACAGTGATAGTTATGTTCTTGATCTTGTCATTAACCAGAAGTGTTGATAGTCAAACTATGTTGAAAAGTTCTTAAACTCCTTTTTCTAATCATAATCTGTTGCCATTCCACCTCTCCTTCTGCCTTACAACTTCAAACCTTTTGCTTCATTGTGACATCACACTCATTCACCTCCCCCCGACCAATTCTTTCTTAGTCCTTCACCACATTCACTAGCTACACTCTCTTCCATTCCCCATCTTGACCTCTTGGTGAACCAATTTAACTCTATACTGCCCTCTTCTCTCAAATCCCTTTTTCCTTTATTGTTCAAGATCATTCCTTGCCATATACCAACCTTGGGTTGCTCCAGCTATCTACTGTCCTCTTACTCATGTATTTTGGAATAAAGAGAAAATGACAAAATTGTGCTGAGTGTACACCACAAATTTATATTATGTAATCTCAACTGGGCCCTCAGCATAGCAAGGCAATCCTTTTATACCTCCTTATTTACTTCTGACTCACCATAGCAGTTTTTCCAAACCTTTTCATTCCTCTGAAAACCTCCCATAGCTCTCACTCACTTTCCAACATTCTGCTGAAAACCTTGCCTTATATTTCACTGAAAAAAATTAAGGCTATTCATCAAAAGCTCCCTCTTCTCTCCTCTTTATCATCTCACATCACTCAGATGCTTTCTGCCAATATCTCCTCCTTCACTCATTTTTCTCATGAAGAGGTAGCCAAGGCACACCCCTCTACCTGAACAATTCAATCCCATTACTTGCTCACTCTATCATTCCTACTTATTCATTAATCTTGAATTGCTCCCTGTGTATTGGCTACTCCCTTCCTGCCTACAAATGTGCTTATGCATTTCTTCATCCCCTAAAAACATCATCGTATCATTCTACCCTCAGTCATTCTAAATCTTTCCTCCCTTTTGTGGCTAAACTCCTTGAGAAGGTCATCTATAATATATGCCTCCACTTCCTTTCCTCTTACTGTCTCCTTAACTTTGTGCAGTCTGACTTCTGATCTTATTTTTCAACTGACTTTGCTCTATCCGAAGTCACAAAAGACCTCTTAATGACAAATCTAATGGTCTTTCTTCAATCCTTATCCTTCTCGGTCTCTCTTCAGCTTTTGATACTACTGATCACTCACTTCCCTTTGATAAGCTCTTCTAGGTTTTCATATTACTCTCTCGGTTCTTCTACCTATCTGTCTTTAACTTCCTTTGCTGAATCTTCATTAGGTTGTGCCTATTAACTCTTAGAGGCCCACAGAGTTCTCTGTCCTGGACTATCCTTCTTCCTCTATAATACTTCACTTGGCAATCTCATTAGCTCCCATGAGTTCGCTTATTATCTCTTTGCTGATAATTCTTAAATTTACATCAATAGTTCTTAGCCTCTGTGCCTACCTCTAGTCTTGCTTCTCCAACTTCCTATTTGACATCTCAAAAAGGATGCCCCATAGACATCTGAAACTCAACATGAACAAAGCTTAATTCATTATCTTATTCCCCAAACCTTCCCCTCTTCCTGTCTTCCCCAGTACTCTTAGGAATACTACCATCTTCCAAGCCATCAAGATCCACAGTCTTACTCTCCAAATCCAATAAATTACCAAGTCCTGTCATTTTTATATTCATGACATATTTTTATATGCCCCTTTCTCTGTTCTGATAGTCATCACCCCATACCTGGACTATTGCAACAGCAATCCCTCATCCCTGTCCCATACATGGACTATTGCAATAGCCTTCCAATTACTCTCCCTCTCTTCCCATTCTAATCCATCTTTTACTCTACTCTCAAATGATTCTTCCTGAAAGTCAGATCTATTTTGTCAACCCTCCTCCACAATTTGATAAATCTCAACATTCCCCTATTGTTTCTAGGATTAAATATAAAAAACAGATCCCATTTTATTTTAACAGTTCTTCATAACCTAATGCCTTCCCACTTTTCTAGTCTCTTCATACCTTTCTCCCCTCCACATACTCTATGATCCCATGATGTTGACCGTTTTCTGTTTCTGGCACAATCTATTCCATCTCAAGATTTTAAATTTTCACTGACTATCCCCCATGCCCTGAATATTATCCATCCTAATCTCTGTCTCTTAGCTTGCCTAGTTTATTTCCAGTCTCAGATAAAGTCTCACTTTCTGTGTAAATCCTTTACTAGTCTTCTTAATACAAGTGCTTTTCCTCTGAAACTACCCATAATTGATTCTGTGTGGATGTGCGTATGCGTGTGCGTGTGTGTGTGTGTGTGTGTATGTGTGTGTGTGTGTGTGTGTAATTTGTACATAATAGCTTGCATGATGAGGCAGAGCCAAGATGGTTGAGAGAAGCCAGGAAACTGCCTGAGCTTTCTTTAGTTTCCCTTAAAAACAATGTTAAATTAAGCCTCTAAACAGGTTCTTGAGTGACAAAAACCACAATTTTCCATCTTCAGATAACTGAGAAGGACTTCAGGAAAGGTCTGCTTCACTTGGGTAAAAGGAGAGTGCAGCCCAGCACAGGTGGTGTCTGGACAATGCCGTGGGAGGCTCTTAACCACAGCACAAATTAGCAACTAAGGCCCTTCAGGCTAGTGGCACAGCAGGCCAGCTGTGAAGCCTCTAGCCCCAGTGCAGAAGACAAATTACCAGTCCTGTAATGCTGGCACAACAGAAATAACTAGGGCAGGCCATCCTGGTGCAGTGGGCAAACTGCAAGCACCTGTGGCCCTGCCATGGAAAACCAGGGACCAGTACCCTAGCTCCAAGCACAAGAAGTTTGGGACAGTGGCACTGTACCACAGGATCAGAGATTACTTTAAAAAATGAACAAAAAAACTAAAAGAGCCCTGAACATAGAAAGCTACTGTGATGACAGAGAAGATCAAAACAAACTCATAAGAGGACAGGAATGTCAAATGCCTACATGTGAAGCCTCAAAGGGGAATATGAATTGGTCTTAAGCCCAAAAAGTTCTCTTGGAAAAGCTTAAAGAGGATTTTAAAAATCAAGTAAGAGAGGTAGAAGAAAAATTGGGTAAAGAAATGAGAGTTATGCAAGAGAATTATGAAGAGTAAACAGCACAAGAAAAGAAAAAAAAAGCACAAAACTTGACTGAAGAAAACAACTCCTTAAAAAATAGAATTGGTCAAATGGAAAAAAAATCCACAGAAGAAAAAAATTCCTTTAAAAGTAGAATTAGTCAAATGGAAAAGAAAATACAAAAGCTAATTGAAGAAAAAAAATTCCTTAAAAATTAGAATTGGACAAGTGGAAGCCAATGACTCTATGAGACATCAAGAATCAGTCAAACAATATCAAAAGAATGAAAAAATAAGAGAAAATGTAAAATATCTCACTGAAAAAACAACTGACCTGGAATATAGATCCAGAATAGAGAATTTAACAATTATTGGACTACCTAAAATCCATGATAAAAAAAAAAATACCCTGATCTACCTGCCAAAACAAACCCAGTACCTTTATGAACACAACTACAAAACACTTTTCACACAAGTAAAATCAGATCTAACTAACTGGAAAAACATCAATTACTCATGGCTGGGTCAAGCTAATATAATAAAAATGACAATTTTACCTAAATTAAATTACATATTTAGTGCTATACCAATCAATCTACCAAAAACTTACTTTATAGAACTAGAAAAAATAGTGACAAAACTCATTTGGAAGAATAAAAGGTCCAGAATATCCATGTAATTAATAAAAAGAAATGCTAGGGAAGGTGACCTAGCTGTACCAGATTTTAATCTGTATTATAAAGCAGTAGTCATCAAAACTGCTTGGTACTGGCTAAGGAATAGAATAGTGGATCAATGGAATAAATCGAGTACAAAAGACTCAGCAGTCAATGATTATAGTAATATACTATTTGATAAGCCTAAAGACTACAGTTTTTGGGATAAGAACTCACTATTTGACAAAAACTGCTGGGAAAATTGGAATATCATATGGCAGAAACTGGGCATAGACCATTGTCTAATGCTGTATACCAAAGTCAAGTCTAAATGGGTGCATGATCTGGGTATAAAGGCTGTTGCTGTAAGTAACCTGGGAAAGCAAGGAATAGTTTATCTGTCAGATTTGTGGATTAGTAAAGACTTTATGACCAAAGAAGAGTTGGAGAGCATTATAAAATGCAATATGGATAATCTCAATTACATTAAATTGAAAAGTTTCAGAGGCGGAGCCAAGATGGCGGCGTAGAAGCAGCAACACATCGCAGCTCTCACATAGCCACCCCAAAATACCCATAAAATAGGACTCTAAACCAATCCTGGAACTCCAAAATGCACACAAAGATACTTCCCACTAAAGTCAGCTCGGCTACGAGGAACCGTATCAGCACTGCGAACCGAAACCAGCCTGGCCTGAAGCCGCGGCTGTGCCCCAGGGGCGGCTGGACGGGAAAAGCTTCAGGTGAGCAGATTAGCGGCAGCTGT
>JAQQSU010009463.1:0-12687 GCA_028627135.1 Pseudochirops cupreus | reverse complement strand
TGAGAGTAAGGTTGACTCTTTACCTTTTGCCTTCCTCTTTTCCCCCTCTATTGTAACAATTCTCTCTTGCCTTTTCCATGCTCAACCCCATTCTGACTCTCTCTGTCTCCTCCATTACAGGATATTTTAACTCTTATATGGGCTTTTTGGTGGTGGCATCTGTTATCACCTAGAGTAGACTGTTAACCTTACCTCTATTTATTTGTATTGAGTTAAAGTTGATAAATATTTCTGCCTTTTTTCTGCAGAAATGCTAGCATTCAAGATTGTTTCTCCAAGGTGAGAAAACAACTTCATAGCTTAATATGATTGCCTTAGCCTATATGAATTTGAATTTAGAGGTCACATTAGCTAGCATTGGGGTGGAAAGAAGGTAGTGACTCTTCTTCAACTGTTAGATAACTAGTGATACATGGTTCTTCTCCAGGGAACATGGATGGTTTAAGAGATTGGTGAATCATTAGCTGTTGTTCAATTGTTTTCAGTCATGTCCCGACTCTCTGTGACCCCATTTGAGGTTTTCTTGGGGAAGATACTGGAGTGGTTTGCCATTTTCTCCAGCTCATTGTATAGATGAGGAATCTGAGGCAAACCAGGTTTAAGTGACTTGCCCAGAGTCACATAACTAGTGCGTCAGTCTTCCTGAATTCAGGCTGGCAGTCAATCTACTGCTCTGCCTCGCTGCCCCTGTCATTAGCTGAATTGATAAACACTTCAAGGCCATACAGTGAACTTAACCCAGCCATGCTTTACCTAACTAGTCTGGCGGGGTTAATTTCACTGTGTCTCTGAGCAATGGATAATTTGAACTAAGGATAAGAAGAGGTACTCAGAAAGTAAAGTTACATGCCTGGGTAAGTAATTGGGAGCTAGTTATATGTGGTGTGGGTAGACATTTATTAAGCACCTGCTGGGTAACCAGGCATTGTGCCCAGTTAGTCATTGAGAATATAAAGAAAGGCAAAAACATCTCTGCCCTCAAGAAGATTACAAACCAATGGGGGAAGACAACATGCAAACAAATACATGTAAACAAAATTATGGAATCAATTGTGAAGATATTCTGAGGGGGGTAAAGAATGTAAGAAAGTTGGAGAAGGTAGGAAAGGGCCAGGTTATGAGAGACTTTAAAAAGAGCAAAATTGAAATACCCAGAGGTTTTGACTAGCTCTTGAAGATGTAAATGGACAGTAGCTAAAAAGTGAAGGCTCTATATTGGCATGGCTGTGACTATGTTAGCCTTCAGTGATTTTTCGTTAGTTTAATGGATAAAATACCCTCTTGGCCTTCCCTTTAATTACCTTCCCTCATATACCTCCAATCTATATTTCCAGTCTGGTAATAGTTACCTCTCCCACCCTTTTCCCCTCAAAGGCTTAGGTATTATCTCCTCCATTCTTAGAATATTTACCTCTCATTTCTTTCTCCCTCAAATTACGTACTGTTTAGTTATTTGTATTACACCCAAAACCTCAAGCTCTCATCTTATTAATATAAGTCTCAGGTTAAATTACGCCTTTGCAACTTTGTGGGGGAGTTTCTTTGGGATCTTCAGAGTCAGGCTTATTTGTTCCCACCCAGAGTTTGGGAGTTTTAGAACAGAGCTTCTGTCCAGATCTCTACAGATTACCTCTACGGAAGTAAAAGGGTCTCAGTTCTTCTGAAGGCATTCAGTGCACTTAGTAACAATGCCTGTCAGTACTGGACAACTTTATTTCACCCCATAGAAACAATGCCTAAAACCACAAAAGACTCACAAGAGCCTGTAACAGTCCACTTTCCTTCCCTTCTGGGACGCAGAGCTTACTTGCTACAACCCTAAAGACTTTGTTAGGCTTGTAGCCTTATTGTACCACCCCAAGTGTTTGGTCTCCCCTCTCAGGAGAGGCTTAGAGTCAACCTCTCACATTCCAGAGCCCCACTTTTTATCCCAGGCACTTACCTGTAGACTTCACTTCATCCTTACCCTTACTACCTTAAGGAATTGAACTCTCCAGGAGAGGGAAATGGACTTGGGAACTGATGGACAATACCTTTCCAGTTGTATCTGTGTCTGCACCATGGATGGGAGTGAAAGGCAAAGTCCATGTTTTGATTGTAGCTCAGTGCTCTGCAGCTCTTGTTTTTCCAGTGTTGGGGCCAATGTTTGATCCTCCATACAAGAAATCTTATCAAGGCTGCCATCTCTTGGGGTTCTGCATAGCTGAACTCTTGCCACCCTTCCAACCCAGCAGCTGCTGTTTCTCAGTCTGAGAAGCTCTATTCCTGCCTCTCTGGGGATCCTCTATTGAACTATGCAGAAAGACAGTCAATATCTAGAAATCCAGTTCTGTGTTCACTTTTCTCTCCTTGTTTCTCCCCAACTGAAAGTTGACAGCTCTACTTTGTCCTCTTTATAGACTCATTGTAAAGGTGTGATTCAAAGCCACATTAACCAAGATGTCCTCAGTCATTTCAGTGAACCCTATTTTGTCACTGGTTTACATTTGGTTACCCTACAGGTATGCCTTATAGCTCCTAATATGACATAAACTTGTTGAAGACAAGGACTTTTTTCTTTTTTTGTATACATTGTTTTGTATTAAGGTGAATTGAACACTTGATCCTGATTAAGATGAAATGACTAGTTTTTTGAGAGGATAGTAGAAAGCTGTATCTGGTTTATAAGGCATATACGTATACTAATGGCACAATTAAATAAATATCTGCTTCCTACCACTCAAAGAGTTGTGAAAAAACTTTGTGCAAAAGTTCTATTTGTGGGTTGCAGATACTATAAAAGAAAAGATGTTGAAAGCAAGAGCAACTTTTTAGAGAATCTTTATCTTTTTTTAAAATAAATTAATCTATTTTTAGTTTTCAACATTCACTTATGTAAGTTTTAAAATTTTCTCCACCTCCCTCCCCTCCCTGTTCCCCAAGCCAGCATGCAATCATATGTAGGCTCTTTCTTATTAAACGTTTTCACATGAGTCATGTTGTATAGAAGAATTAGAATGAATGGGAGGAACCATGAGAAAGAAAACAAAACCAAAAAAAGGGCAAATAGTATGCTTCTATCTGCATTCAGACTGCATAATTCTTTCTCTGGATTGTGGATGGCATTTTCTGTCATGAGTCTTTTGGTGTTGCTTTAGGTCCTTGCTTTGCTAAGAACAGCTAAGCCTGCAAAATCAGTCATTGCACAATGTGGCTGTTAACTGTGTATAGAGAATCTTTATGAGCATAGTCACTCAGCCCTGAATGATTGTGCCCATGCTGACATAATTTTTTAGTTTATCATCTTTGGTGTTGGTGAACACCATCTTTTTAAAATGTACTTGCCTCTAGAAGTTGAAGGGACTATCCATCACTTAAACATCTGTGTAGATTAGTTCAGTCATCTTCTCTTACACCAAACACATAATTGAGGTGACAACAACAGTACTGGGAGGTAAAGAAATTTTTATTCTTTTCTTACATCGTGAATTTATGCCCCTAAATTTACTCCAGGACCCAAAGTCTAGACATGTACTTATTTAGATTTGTACTTGTAAATGAACTTTTGGAACATAGTTACATTCATGGGATCGAAGCATTTTAGTGCTCCAGAGAGCTCCTGGGAACCAAGGTCTGAAGCGATTGATGGTTATCACGATAAACATTTACTGCATGCTTGCCTATGTCTCTTTGGTGTTTGTAACTACATGATACCTGAACTGATTTTCCATCTAATTAATTGCCCTTTGATTATTTCATTCTAACCAGATTTAGTTCTTTTTCTTTACAGATTTTGATTGATTTTTATAAAGAACATGGTAATTTCAAGTTGTGGTATACTAATCAAACTACAGACTAGGGCAAATCATGTAATTCATATAATTTAGATCTTTAAAGTCAATTTATCATGAGATTTAGCCTTGTTTTTTAAAGTCTAGTTGAAAACAAGGTTTTTCATTGTATTGAAGCTACTTGTGTTTTTAGCATATTTTTACATGCTTTAACCTTAGGCTATACAGTCCTTTTAGTTAAATCTAATCAATCCTGCTAATTATTATGTTGCATAGTCTAAAGTGATAGTGATAAGTACCCATCTGTTTTAATAAATATTTTTTATCCATCTAAGATTTCCTTTGGACTGGAAACCATGTTTTAGTTCAATCCAGTAAACATTTATTAAGTACCTACTTCATAAGAAGTGAAATAATAATGGTTGATATATAAGATCTGTAAATTAGCATATACACGCATTTTACATTAACACCAAAGTAGTAGATATTAATAATCCTGTTAATACCAGTGAGGAAACAAAGGCATACAGAAGTTAAGTGACTTGTCCATGATCACTGTTCTGTTCATCTGAGTTCTAGCTTTGTCATGTCCTATATGACTTAAGGGCATATTTCATTATTTTCATTAAGAGGAATACTCTCTAGAAAAAGGAAGGAGGTAGTCTCTACCTTGCTTAATCAGGCCTCCTCTGCAGTACTGTATTTACTTCTGGGTGCCATGTTTTCATAAGCATGTTGATAAACTGGAAAACATACAGAGGATGGTGGATGGCTAAGGGCCTAAATATTCATACCATTTGACACTTAGTTGAAGGAACTAGAGTTGTTTTCCTGGATCAGAGAAGACTTGGAAGAGTAGTAGAGTGGAAAACTTGATAATCCTCCCCAAATATCTGTGAAAGCTGTCATGTGGAAGAAGAATTGGAATTTTTCTGTTTGACTCTAAAGGACAGAACCAGGAATAATATTGGAAATTGGAGAGCCATATACCTGCTAAATATAGAAAGATAAACAATAACAATTAGAGCAAATTAGAAGCCAGTTGGCCTGCCTAGGGAAGGTAGTAAGTTTCCTTTTTCTAGAGATATACTCAAGATAATGCTTATGGACAAAGTATAGGCAATTTTTGATCACATAGAGGTGGGGCTAGATGACCTCTGAGGTCCTTTCCCGATATAAGATTCTGTGATATCTAAATTATGGGCAGTAATATTTTATTACCAACACAGATGATGTAGAGATGAGTTGTAAAGTGCTATAAAAATTGTGAACTATTATCGTTACTGTTACTTCTGACAACTCAGAAAAACTGGAGTTAGACTCTCCATCATAGTTCAGTTTGTTCACAGGGATAGCTATGTTGATTTATTTTATTTTTTTCCCTAACATCTGGGTAAATTACAGTTATAGCATTCCCTAATATGCCAATGTAATACTTTAATATATTGATGGGTCTTTGACCCTCACTATGGGTACTACCTTCATCTATGATGATTCTGTCCTTCCTATTTCCTCTCATCCTATGTGAGTCTTGCTCAGGGTTTCTCAGAAAGGGCAGATTCACCTTTAATTCCCATTGAGCATATCCATGTAGTTTTAGCTGTGTATTTTTGTATGTTGTGTTTATTAGTTCTGAAGAACTATGACTTAAAAAAAAATTTCCCTCAATTGCGTGTAAAACAGTTTTTATCATTTTGAGTTCCATGTTCTTTTTCTCCTTCCTTCCCCCCCCCATGGTAATCAATTTGATTTAGGTTATACATGTGCAGTCATGTAAAACTTTTCTATATTAGTCATGTTGTGAAAGAAAACAGACTAAAAAGAACCCCACGTTAAAAAAATAAAGTGAAAAATATGCGTCAATCTGGCTTCAGCCTCCGGCAGCTCTTTCTCTGGAGGTGGATAGCATTATTCATCAAGAATCTTTTGGAATTGTCTAGAATCAGATAGCTAAGGCATTCTCCCCAGTATACCCCCTTCAGTCCTCTGACACTGCCATCACTCTTGTGAAGGCCCCCCCCCCCACTTGTGTTTACCGTAACGGCCTACTAGTGGTGGGTTGGCCTGCCTCAAGTCTCCCCCTATTGCAATCCATCCTCCATTCAACTGCTAAAGTGATTTTCCTGAAGCACAAGCCTTACCATGTCACATACCTCCCCTCTCCACCCTCACCCCCCAATTCAGTAAACTTCAGTGACTTCCCTTTTGCCTCCAGGAGCAAATGCAAAAAGTTCTGTTTGGCATTCAAAGCCATTCATAAAAAGCCCTTCGCAACCTAGCTCACTCCTACCTTTCAGTCTTCTTAACACTTTGTACCCCAACACATTGTGTCATCCTGTGGCACTGGCCCCTCCCCCCCAAGTCACTCATCTTTCTCTGAGTATTCTTTCTGGCTGTTCCCCCATGTATGAACTGCTTTCCTTCCTCCACTGACTGTTTACCTCCTTGGCTTCCTTAAAGTCTCAGCTAAAGCCTCACCTTCTACAAGAATCTTTCCCTAATTCCTCTTAATTCTAGTGTTTTCTTTCTGTTAGTTATTTCTTATTTATCCTTTATATAGTTTACCTTCTACATTTATTTGTATGTTGTAGGTACCTTAAGAACAGGAACTGTCTTTTGCATTTTTTGCACAGTGCTTGCTACATAGTAGGTGCTTAGTAAATATTTACTTTTTTTAATTTTATTTTTTTGTTTATTTATTTTACATAAAAAACTTGTTTTTTTTCAAATTTTGAGTTCCAGATTTTCTCCCTCCCCACATAGTTTTTGCATATGTTGTCATGCAAGACACATTTCCATGTATGTCATTCTGTGAAGACAAAAACCCAAGAAAAAATGAAAAAAGCAAAGAAAAAGTGTCTTTGATTTGCATTTTGGGTCTGCTAGTTCTTTCTATGAAGATGGGCAGCCCCTTTCATCATAAATCCTACAGAACCGTTTCAGATTGTTGTATTGCTGAGAATAGTGAAGTTATTCATAATAGATGATCATACAATATTGCTGTTTAGTGTTTATTGACTTTTCTTTCTCCTAAAAGAAATTTAGTTGATTTGATAAGTACGGTAAGAAGTTTCATGTGTGAAGTTTCATTTGAAATAATTAAGTTTTTTTCTTCTACCTAAATATGCAGTTTTTTCCCACCTCTTAAAGACATTTTGAAGGCAGGATTATAGAGCGGACACTTTTGTTGTATTATTTTCACCTGCCCCATGTGGAAAATAAGTGAATGTTAAATTTTCTTGAAATTCTTATGTGAATTTTTAGAAATTGACCATGATAGTAAAGGAATTCTGGTAGCACCTACCAATAAAGTCTGTTATTTATTTGGCTATTGCAGTTTGTTTTTCATATAATTAGTCTTTGGAGGAAACTAAGTAGATTAAAAAAATTTTTTTTTAATGGAAGTCTTTTTTTAATGTATCACCTACATTTCCCACTTTTTCCTTTGACCCATCCTCTTCCAGGGAGCCATCCTTCATAATTTAAAAAAAAAGGAAGAAAAAGTTATGTAAAACTAAAACTACATGGAAGAGTTTGACATCATGTATATTGGACCCCACCTCTACAAAGAAGACATGACCTTTTATCTCTACTTTGTTATAATTTTGTTTTTTGCATTTACATTGTTGTAATAATTGTATATATTGTTTTTCTTCCTATACTTATTTCACTGACATGCATCAGTTCATGCAAGTCTTTGTGTTTCTCTGTTCCTCATGCTTATAATTTCTGTAGCACAGTGATGTTACATTACATTCACGTACTACAGTTTGTTTGGCCGTTTGCCAGTGAGTAGATTCTCCATTGTTTATAATTCTTTGCTACCACAAAAAGTGTTGCTGTGTTTTGGAGAATGCTAAAAAATTTACTTCCTTGGGATAGATATCTGGCAGTGGGATGTCTTGGCATTGAGTTGCTGTATTCTTTCTACATAGCAGGAGACTACTACCACCTGCCTCTTCCCCTTCCCCCCCCATCATTCTAGCACCACCTAGGGGGGCAGCATCACCCACTTGGGGAATCTGTGGGGGAATTTGCATGGTTTTCTGCACTTGTTAATATTTTGAGTCTTTCCTTTGAATGCTTAAAGCATACTAGAAATGATGAAAAAATGAAAGATTGCTTCAGAAGAAAGTGCTGTGCTTGAGAAGTAAATGCATCTTTGGAATGACTATCTTGTTGTTTAATTATTAATGTTAGAAGGAAGTGCTTGCTTTTGCCATTTGCTTTAGGTATCTTAAAACCATAGGCTCCCTTAGTGGGGATCTTTCCTTCTTGGATTGCTCACTCAAAACACTAGCATGTCAGCAAAAGACTGTTGGAAACATTATAAGCACACATTAACAGGTTGCAAACCAGCCTGATAGATACTTCTTAGTGAAGTTTTTATCCAGGGGTTCTTGACCTTTTGATAGGCATAATGGCTCATAAATGACTTCTTTTCAAATGCTTTTTTAAAGAAACATTTATTATATATTTGTTTTTAACATTCATTAAAAATAATTCTGAGTTCCAAATTCTCTCCCTTTCTCCCCCCTATCGCCACCCATTGAGAAGGCAAGAAATGTGATAGCAATTACTCATGTACAATTATGCAAAACATTTCCATTTTAGCCATGTTGCCAAAAAAAGGCAAGAAAAATAAAATGAAAAAATTATGCTGCAATCTGCACTCAGACATCAGCACTTCTCTCTGTGGAGGTGGGTAGCAGTTTTCATCATGGGTCCTTTGGAATAGTCTTGGATCACACGGGGCATTCCCACAATAAAGCGTTCTCTATTTTTTCTGATTTAGAACACTTTGGCATCTCATAATGCTTTCTTGGCTCTGCTGCAACACTGCTGACACAGCACTGGTAATTGTCAAAATATATTCTTCTTCTCTCATAGGCGATAGGTGATTTAGAATGAGTCCAAACATTCTTGAATTTAGTGATTTTTCTGAAACACCAGCTTCCTCAGGATCCCCAGGTTTGTCCTCTGAAGCATCCCAGCATCATTCATGAAAAAGCTGGGAAGGATAGCTAACATGGGGATATCTAAAATGAACTAAAAAGGTTTTTACAGTCTAGAATAGAGTACCAAATCTACTAAGAACAGTTTTAATAAGGATAAATATAAAGTTTTTTTTTTAACTACAGAAACCTAGGATTGGAGGGACTAAGGGATTGTGATTAGAAAGCAGTTTATTTGCAAAGGGATCTAGTGGTTTAAGTGAACTGCAAGCTCAGTGACTCAGCAGACTGATGAAGTAGCCAAAACTAATACAGTCTTAGCCTGCATTTGTGTCCATTTCAGTCTGAGAGACGCTCAGACAGTATTCTGTGGTGATGATACTACATCTAGAATGTATTGTTCAGTTCTAGGTGCAGCATTTTAGAAAGGTTTCTGATAAGGTAAAGTTCATCCAGAGGATGTTGAAGGGTTTCACATGAAAATTGGTTGAGGGAGCTGGGAATATTTATCCTGCAGAAGAAAAGACTGGGGGCTGAGGTAGATGGAACATGTGAAAACTGTTTTCTTGTATTTGGAAGTCTGTTAAAGCGATTAAGGTTATTCTGCATGGCCATAGAAGTCTACACTAGGGATAATGGGTGAAAATTGTAAAGAAGCATCTTTAGATTTGATTTTGAGGAAAAAACAGTTAGCTAAAAGTGAGATTGCCTGTTCTGAGAGAGAGGTAGGTAGTATGGCTTGTTATTCTCTTGGGCTTCTTCTGGGGGGGAAGAGGGAGCTTGATGGGAATATGTGCTTAACAGTGGTATTGCTAAGTCAGAGGATGTGCACAGTTCAGTCACTGCGCTTGTGGAATTTCAAATTGATTTACAGAATTGTTGTAATACTTAACACTACTAGCAGTGCATTATTGTTGCTGTCTTCCCACAGCTTTTCCAACATTGCTTCCGTCTTTGTCATCTTGGTCAATTTACATGGTGTGAGGTGAAACCTCAGAGTTGTTTTTTATTTTAAAAATTAATGTCATTTAAATGTAATTGAAATAAAAGTATTTAGACATCTCCTTTGTCAAGCTCCTCTATTCCCGTGGCATCATTAAATTTGCATTTCTTACTCTTCTCAATATTTGGAGCTTGCTTTCACATGGTTATTTAAAGTCTCCGGTTTTTCTGAAGACTTACTTTGGATGTTTATGTCTTGTGCAATTATTTGTGCCAATTCCCTACATATTTTGGGTGTTAGACTTTTATCAGTAACGTTGATGTTTTTTTCACCATTCTGTTTCTCTTACTTTGGTATTAATTGATTTTATTTATGCAAAAGCATTTCAGTTTGGAGGTGGCTAGGTGGCTCAGTGAATACAGCACCGCCCTGGAGTCAGGAGGACGTGAGTTCAATTCTGGCCTCAGACACTTAACATTTACTAGCTTGGACAAGTTACTTAACCCCAATGTCCAGCCTTTCCCCATCCAAAAAGCAAAAAAAAAAAAATGTAAAGGATTCAAATGTTAGGGTAGTCAAAACTAACAGCATCCAATAAGACAATGTATGCAGACACTTTGGGATCTCTGGTTCATAAGCTCTGTACGTTTATTTTCATCATTCCAAATTGCTTGGCCAAAATGGTTGTAGTAACCACCAAAAATACATTAGTGTGCCTGTCTTTTGATCACTTCTACAACATTGATTTCCATCTTAAGTGAAGTTTTTTGTTTAATAACTGTAGTGCCAAGGCAGTATTCACAGCACTGATGGTCACTGTGAATATGCCAGCATAGTTCTGAATCACAAAATAAAACCGACTCTCCATAAGGAAGACAGAAGCAAAACATTTAGACACCAGAATGCGCAATCCCAAAAGCAGAAAGCCAGATCCCAGTACCAGAAAACTGAATCCATCATAGCAACAAAGAAGTTAATATACCATAACATAGCAGGGAGCCATACCATTCCTAACTGTCTCCTTGCCTGTGTTCTCTCCTCCCTCCAGCTCTAACTGCTTTGACTTTCAGCTTCTTCTGGGCTGTGCTCCATCCATTCAGCAAGCTCCTCCCACCTCATGCTCCATGTGATAATATTTATTCTATTAAGGGGTAGGAAAGATCATCAAATTCTATTACCATTACAGTAATTAACTTCACTTTCAGGGATAGTGAAGCCATCACATTTGGACTTGAATGTCATAGTCACAGGTATACTTACAAAAAAAGAGGAAATGGAACAGAAGAAAACAGAGATGGAGAAAAGAGTACCTGAATATGAGAAACATGGTTGTGGGGATCACAGGACTTTCCAGGCAGGGAGATCCAGGTGATGCACGCATTCTCACTGAAAGGACTCAAAACGGAGCGGGCAGAGGAAGACATTTATTATGCATCACGAGTGGGTGGGGTGCTCACTAGGAACACTCCCACCGAATACAAAGGCAGTAACAAGCTTAAATATCTCTAGTGTGTTCTGACTCCTCCCTCTGAGTCAGGATTGGTCTAGAACTCCTCAAGGTTACAACTCTTCCTTACTCTCCCACTACATGCCCTCATTCCATATTCCTCCTCCCAGATCACACATTCCATGATTAGAAAATGGTGGAAGCTCTGCCCTTTGGGCGTGTAAGTTAATATTAATGAAGTTAGTTGAGCAGGCTCAGTGTGGTGAGGACATTGTTCACCAGGGCTTGACTTCTCAGGTTTGAACTGGTCCCCCAGGCAACAGGATGACCATTGTATTGGTAAAATAAGATAAGCAAGTTTCCCCCACAGCTTGGGAGTGTTAATTTATCTCCCAATAATATCTGTGGGAGCAAAACATGGTACCATATTATCCTCTCTTACACTGAAGTATACACAGAAAAGAGATCCCTGCAATAGGCAAAACTAATTTTAAGATTTTCAGTAGTGTAGTCTTATTGTAGTATTGAAGGGAAGGAAGATGTTATCCAGGGTGTGTGTGGGAAAAGTCAGATCTAATGACTGAATAGAGGTGACTGAGAGAATATTAATCATAATTAGTGCATGTGTCTGCTTTATATATAATTTTTATGAGAATTTACATATGCGTAGAGAGTATCCTTAATGAAGGTATTAATAGAATTAACATTTAATTTTCTTTTTATTCTGATCTTACATGCCAAATAAAATGAGCATATAATGTGAAATAAGATAGGATTGTACATAAAACTCCAGATCGCCAGTACAGCTTGCTATTTTTTCAAAGTAGATAAAAAAATTCAACATGTAACTTGATTGTCTAGGATTGTTTCTGTTCTACTCAGTTCTCATATGGTAATGAGGAGGACAAAGCAAAATGGTCCAGCAAAGTCAACTCCTTCATTGACTGTGCATCAGTCTGTTTCTTGAGTCTATCATTGAATCAAGGGGTAGCATGCTTCACGACCATTGTGGTTGATCACGGCAGTGGTTAAAATTCTTAAGTCTTTCGGAATTGTTTGTCTTTATAATAGTGTTATTGTATAAATTGTTTTGGTTCTGCTCACTTCACTTCACTTGACTGTATCAGTTCATGCAAGTCTTGCCAGATTTCTTTGAAACTGTCTCTTTCATCATTGTTATTGCTTTAATAATGTCTAATTATATCCACATACCATAATTTGTTCAGCCATTCCTCAATTAGTTTTAGTTGTTTGCCACTGATGAGGGATAGGTTTTTGGGGGATTTCTAATGAGAAATCCTTTCTAGGTTCGCATCTGAAAAGAATTACAGGCTCAGCTGTCTTTTGGCAGATTTACAAAAGTTTATTGATTCACAGGACAAAAGGGGTAGCGTGAGGAAACCTGGCTAGGAAAAGCTTGCAAGGGGCAAGGGGGGGAGTCAGAGAAAGTCTGGAAGTGTGACGCTCTGCAGCGGGCAGATGGCCTGCTAGAAAAGGCTAGAGAAAGCCATCTACTAGAAAGGGCCATCTGCCAAGAACAGGAAGTGAAACACAGTTTTTAAGACATATGGC
>JAQQSU010009462.1:0-12687 GCA_028627135.1 Pseudochirops cupreus | reverse complement strand
AATCCCTTGAGATTCATAGCAGGACATAACCTGAGAGCAGCATCTAAAGGTAGCCATCTCTAGGGTGGGGGGGTAGGGAAGGAAAATATAAAAAGAAAGTTACAGGATAATTTTATTATATATTTACAAGGAATTGCAAGTTGTACATAATAGACTTGCAGTTTCATATGCAATTATTATTTTTTTAGTTATACTACATTATAGAAATGCTTGTTTTATTCTATAAATTAAAAAAATATATATTTTTCTTTAAAAAAGAAGGCGTGAAGGAGTGGTGATCACAAGCAAAACATACTATTCTTCTTTTTAGAGAGAAATTCTCTATGATTTCCTTCCTGGTTTGTCTCTTTCCCACCAGCTTTCCTTCACTCCCCCATAAAAAGGTTTTTTCCCCTTTTCTGGACACTGAGAAATCATTCCACAATGGCAATTTCAGCCCCCTCAAGTTTCTTCTTGGCTCTTGTGATGTTTTCTTAGGGTAAATTACCCATATTCGTTTTTAGAGAAAAAAAATTGCTTACAATTTCCTTGCTTTCAAGCGAGGCTGTTTAAATGAATTTTTCTGTGTATACATTTCTCTCATAGTGACACTGTTTTACTTCAATTGAAAAGAACTTTAAGTAGTCAGAAATAGAATGTTATTTGTAATGAACTATTCCTTGAAGGAAAATCTCCAAGTTCTCACTGCAAGAATAATTTTTTAAAATTCATAGCAATATAATTACAATATAAGTTTTACAGTGTGGATTGAGGACTTTTTTTTTCCACCAGAATCCTTCAGCCTTACTAACATGTACCCAATTTTCCAAACAGTAAGGGTCATGTTCTAAAAAGGCCAGTAGAAGGAATTTCTCCCCTCCCAACATTCTATTTCGGTTCTCTAGTCCTAGTATGTATCTTGGTGACTTATTTTTTTCTTATCTTTCTTGTATAATATTTCCATATGACAAAGGAGGTGAGAAAATAAATGCTTTGAGTTAAAAGTCTTTCAGTTGGAGGAAAATTTAAATTAAGGTCTTGACTCCAAGGACTTGAGGAAGTAATATGGCCTTCTGCCAATTTCCTAGTTATGCTTCATTAGGTGTCTAAATAAATCTCTTCTGTAATTTTGGCAGCAGGGAAGTAAATTGTCATTTTAAATAAAACTCAGAGCAAACACACTAGAAACCTTTAAAATCTGAAACTACTTCATCGAGTTGCCATTTTAAAGGGAAGTAGATATAAAACCGTAGTGCATTTTAAAATCTCCCTGGTCATTGGAATCCTAAATAAATCACTTAGAAGTCTGCCCTTCTGCTTCCTCCCTTTAAAATTCTGCAATTGTAGAAAACAAGCAGGGAAAAGAGGAAAAATTGCCTTTGTTGAAAATTACAATGGAAGTCCTGCTGCTTCAGCTCTTAAGAGAATTTTTGTTTCTAAAACATTGGCCTGTTGTGAAGGTTAAAGAAGAGAAAAAAGACAAAAACAGGGGAATGAAAAAGCTAGTCTATGTGCTTGGCTTCTGGGGGAATAATAAATCTGTCTATATTTCTTGGAATCGCATTGAATTGAAGTTAGAAAAAAGACCTGAGAGACCTTTTATTCTTCATTCTACTATCAAATTTGGAAGGTTTTTTAAACATCTGGGGGTAGATGTTACCTTTGTACTTTGTCTTTTAAAGAAAGAAATGCTGAGATTCTTTTGAGAGAAAAAAAAAACAAAGGTGTCTTCTACCCTGAATATTCCAATTTTTATCAATGAACTCATTCAGGGAAAATTAGATTATATTATTAGCCACAACAAAAGTCAGAAAAGTCCACATTCTCAAAGTTCATTATTTTATATATGTCTGGATTTAGTGAAGGGAATGTAAAGAGATTTTCTATTCTCCACCTCTACAGTGTCTGCTCCATAATCTTTTAAACGGCACTACAGAAGCACAAGTGGTTTTCCTTTCTTGATGCCCCCTTCGCATATCAAATTTTACATGTACAAAACTAAACTCATTATCCACTTTCCTTGAGACACCCTCTTTTTTTACTTCTTAGTTTTGATTGAGAACAAAATCTTCCTTCCAGTCTCACAGATTATCCTTAGAGTCATCCTCAACGCTTCTCTCTCCTTCTACCATGAAATATAATGAACTTTATGTCTCATTGATGCTCCTTTTAGAATATTTTTATGTCTGTTCCCATTCTTCCATGCCAAGGACACAAATCTAATTCAGATCCTCATCCACACATACCTAGACCATTTTCGTAGCCTCATAATTGATGTCTATATTTCTAGTCTCTCCTTTTCATCCTGTCCTATCCACTGCTTCAGGCTACTCTTCTTAAAGCACTGAACTGATCCTCTACTTCCCTTTTGGAGAAGCTTCAGCACTTAGCATGCTTCATGCCACATAGTAGGTAGTCAATTAATATTGACTGATTCCCTGGCTCCCTGTTTTTTTTCAGGATGGAATACATACTTCTTGGCATGCCAATTAATACCCTTCACAGTCAGAATCCAGTCTGCCTTTTCTGATTTATTTCACATTATTCCATTTTACTCACTCTGTGGCCCAGCCAATTATTTCTGCTGCCTATTCACTAAGTTTGGCATTCCATTTCTTGTCTTTGTCCCATTCTACCTCATGGATGCCTCATCAGTTAGTGTTCATTCTCATCTAAAATTATATATTATTCACTGATTATATTCTTTATATTTGCTCTAAGCAATGGTCAATAAATGTTTATCGAGGACCTATTACGTGCAAGGCACTCTGTTAAATGTTAGGGATACAGATAAAATTGTAAACAAACACAGTCCCTGTCCTCAAGGAGTTTACAATCTAAAGGAAAAAAAAATATACTGAATGAACCTGTAATGTGGGGATGGGGAATATATGCTGGGTCCCCTACAACTAGGACTATAATGGAAAACTCCAAATAAATAAAACAGCAGTGGAGCTGGTAGAAAATGTGGAGAGGAGTGAAGGGATCCCTGTTCTTAAATCAAGGCTCTGGAAGGATGCTATGGTCTTGGCCTCCAATCAGAGGGCCCAATCAAAGGGGCATAAGGGACTGAGGAGATGTGAGTATCAGGCAGGTTTAGTCTTACAGGATAGTGTGATTTCCCAAGGATGATTTTTCTTAGGAAGGAAGTGATTGTTCAGTTGTTTCTGTTGTGTCTAATTCTTTTTGACCCCCATTTTTGGGGGAAAAGGTTTTTTGGAAAAGATACTGGCATGGTTTGCCATTTGCTTGTCCAGCAAATGGGGAACTGAAGCAAATGGGGTTAAACGCCTTGTCAAAGGTCACATAACTAGTGAGTGCCCAAGGCCAGATTTCAACTCAGATCTTCCTAACTCCTGGCCCAATTCTATATCCACTGTGATATGTAGCTGCCTGAAGACATGATAGAGTGCTCTAAAGGAGTCCAAAAGCAGTAAGCTGGTGGGCAATCCAAGTTTCCTATGGAGAGGGACTATTGTCTATTCCACCACTGTGTCCTCACTTTGAAGCACAATACCAGGTCTGCTGCAGACAATTATCAAATGCTTCTAGAATCAAGTTCAATATAGTACTGATGACATTGAGACAAATAGAGTCACCTACTATATTTCAATTATAGAGGATTTACTCAGAGTGAACGTTCTCTCTTCTAATGTAGGAATAAATCTTTAGACACTTGAGTAGATGATTTTCATGAATTGTCACTAACAGTATCATTGCCTATTGATCTATCCACTGGAAATGAGGTGCCAACATTCGATCAGATTGGTCTGCAAAGGACTTGTGCCTCTGTTACAGTGTTTGTGTTTGTGACCTGGTGCAAAACATGAACTTTTTGCTCCAGGGCTTTGAAGATCTAGGGGATACCCTATGAAAGGATGAGATATCCAACATTTTCTCATTGGTCAATCTCTTATTGAGCTTATTGTTCAATAACATATTTATTTCTCATGGATAATGAGGATATATCATATAAGCTTTCTATTTCCTATCCCCAGGGTCTTCCAAAGTATTCTGTGACCAGCTTAATAAAGGAGATTGGAGAGAAGGAACTTCATTTTGCTTTTTTTTTTTTTATTATCAGCAGCACTTAGTACATTGTGTGGCACATTTTAGGTACTTAATAAATATTTAAATGACAAAATAAATGCAATATTTTGCCATTAAATAGGAATGATAAAACATCTCTAGTATTCTGAACAATCACATTGAGTGCCATTGCAGAAAGTATTACTGAAAGAAGAGTAGACACCAATTTATAGAAAAAAAAGAGTATTATGGAATAGAAATAGGAAGACCCAGGTACCTGTGGCAATTTTCCACTCTGGACTGCAGGCCTGGATGCCCGTTATTTCTTTTGGCAATGGTCTACTCAACATATGATTTATTCCTTTTCTGAGTCTCTCTACTCACCTGCTGGACAAAACTGCTTCACTGTTATTCTCAGGTTACTGAAACAGTATTAAGATATTTTAGCTGGAGTCTGCAGAATTCCCCAGATCTACACAAATGGCCAGGCCCTGAGGCAGTTACATTCTTTCAGTTAACTGCAAGGAAGTTCCTTTTGATCCTAGAATTGCCAATGCTGCTCATGTTTTGCTCTACACAGCAATGTAAGTGGTTTATATTTCCTTCCTTTCAAGTCATAAAGCACAGTTAAGAGAAAAGTAGATAAGCCTTTGAGGAATTTCCTTTTTCTTAAACTTCATATGGTGATGGAGCAGAAGGCAGCCTTCCCTAGTCACATTTTCACTCAGAGAAGATTCTCATTTCCTTCAAACATTTTTTTTTCAAAATGCTGAGATTTCCTCCAATCAGATCAGTTCCCTACATACAATAACAGAGTTTCTGATCAGCCAGTATAGTTAGCTTCTGACATTTCAGTGCCTACCATTCTTTTTTTAAATTAAATTTTATCTTTCAATTGTCAAGTATTCATTTTTTTCTTTTATTTCCTTCCTTTCCCTTTTTTCTCCTCACCAAGATTATACTATTTCTTGTGTGTGAATTATCTTACTGATTATTGCTTTGATTAGAATGCAAATTCACTGAGGACCCAAACTATTTCATTTTGTCTTTGTATTCTCAATTCTATCACAGTGCTTGGCACCTAGCAGAAGTTTGCTAAATTTATGTTTATTATCTGAATGTTCAGCTGAAGGATTTCATTGCATTTTCAGATAATTCCAACTGTCATACATACTGCTCTGTGTGGATCTCAGCATCCTTTCTAAGACCTAGTAGAGAGGGAGAAGTTAAGAAGTCTGTATGAGGAGGCAAAATTACCAAGGAGACAAGTAAAGGTCTTTGTGTGGAAATATTTATTCTTTGCTTATCAATTGAACAATCTGGATATGTTTTTCACTTGCCAGATTTAAAGGAGCATTGTTAACTCCAGTGTGTCCATCAACAGTAGCTCTGTTTGTGTTGGGTGGGGAAGCAGTTATACTGATTTCCTGATATTCAGATGAAGTCATAGTGCTTAAACTGACCTATTTCACCAAGCTTTGGGGCTCACTTCAAGGTGGCCATTTTGACTGCTCCCCCTGCCCCACTTCATTTCTCAGACTTCTTATTTTGAGTTCCCTCAGTTAATGCTCTTACGGCATGGTCTATAACCATCTTGAGCATTGTTCTTTAACCATGTTTCAGATTTTCCCATACAGAAGTTCCTCTGTAGTCTGAGCAGAGCAGAGTATAACTGGTTTGGTCCTTCCCTCATTTGTATACTCTGTCTCCTCTACAATGTACTTTACAGCTTCCATATAAAACTATTGTCTCTTACTGAGATTTCTGTTTTCCTAACCACCCCCGACACCCCCCCCCCCCCAGATGTTTTGTGTACAGCCTTTTGTCACGTCTATCTTGCATTCATGGAGTTGATTTTTTGAATAGTAAAGTATATGCTTTCCACTGTCTATTTCTAAGGGTTCTGGTTGGAATCATATTTGTGCAGGTGGCCCAACATAGGGGCTTTCTGGAATTTTTCCTTCCCAAATTTTGCTGTTCCTCATTTGCGCTTTGAAAGTCTTATGGTCTGGAGGCTTGAAGCAGGTGCCTCATGAGAAATGTCTTCACGGAGTTCATAAGAGATCAGTGTTTGGTCTTGGGATATTTAAGGGATGAGGATTTTTTCAAAAATGCATGAACTCCATCAAGAAAATAGCAGAGGATCATGAAGTAAATTCATGTTTATTTGAATACAATATATAAATATACACATACACACAAACAAATAAACATTTTGAAGGACTAGTTCATAAACCATTGGAGAAATAGCACAAGCTGAATTTTCTGGAATAACAAATTAACAAAATCATTATTGAGTCTCAGAAAAGTTTTAAAAAGTAGTTGTTGGTTTTCTTTATAAGAGACAGAAGAAGAAAGTGATAATTATAGACAAAGCTTTATCTTGTCAAATTTATATAAATATACATATATAAATATATATGTATATATATATATACACACACAGACATACATATATATGTAAATATGTGTGTGTGTATTCACTCTGGATCTCAGGATCTGCAAGCTGTTGTCAATTTTTGGAGAGTTTTTCAAAAATGTTCTATTTAACACAAAATTAAATTGCATTCAAATATAAAGCACATTATATTTAGTAGTGTAAGTTAAGGTCATCCCTTGATGGCTATCAGTAGAGAGTGAGTAAATTGAAGAGAAATGTCTGGAAGCAAAGCTTGGCATTTATATAGTACTTTCAGGTTTGAAAAGCACTTCATACACTTTATATATGTGATTTCATTTGAGTGTTCACGGGTACTTGTTAGATTTTTTATTATCCCTTCTTTACAGAAGTGAAAATGAGCCTCAATGATTTTAACCATTTTTCCCATGGTCTTATAGTTATTAAACATTAGAGAAAGGATTTGAATCCAGGTTTTCCTGACTCCAAGGCCACTGACCTAGCCACTATAGCATGCTGACAGCAACATTGACCTCCTATAACACATTCTTCTTAGGAGTACAAGGTCTAAAGAAGATGTGGTAGCTTGACCCACAAGTATCAGATCGAATTTCTGTTCATTGCTTACGAAGCTCTCTCTGCCTAATGATCCTTTGAGGTAGGTAGTAGACCTAGGAGTGTTAGCATCTCATAGATGAGGGTCCTGAGAGCAGAAGATATGCTCAGATGATAGCAGATGGCTGTCAGAACCAGAATTGGTGTCCTCAATCCAAGTCCATCCTGCTTTAGACCATCACAGCACTCTGCCTAATGGGCTGGACAATAGAAACTTCACTGGATCATCACTGACATCCAGCATGGGGACATCCTTTCCCACTTTATACCATAGACAAACTGAACATTTATTTATGCCTTGTGTTACTTCCTGCAATAGTAGATATTAAATTATTACTTGTCAATGAAGTGATTCCAATCAAGATAAAAGGAGTGACTAGCAGGCTAAGGATAGATTGCTCAGGCATGCTGCAAGAGGTGCCCCTCCAAATGGACCTTGGTCCATTAATTATTCTTCTTCAGGTCATTCTCTTGAACCAGTTTCAAATCTGAATGTTTCACCAACCAGAAACAAATGTTTATTGACTACCTAGGATGTGTGAAATATTAACCAGAACTCCAAATCTTTCTACCCTGTTGCCTTGTCTGTGTACTGTGCAAGTGACATGGTCTTGACCATTGGCTTAAAAGTTTTTGGAGGAGGATAAGCCAACATTTCCCAGCACACAGTGCTTAGATACTACTTTATTGTCCTTCTCTTCATTGGGTCAGACAACAAAGACATGGTGTGACTTCCTTATGAGGCAGGGTTAGAAATTTTTGAGTCATGGATATTATATGTAGTTCCCTTATTAGAAAGTTTAGGGTAAAGTGGTATGCCACATCCTGTGATACTGGCTTGTAAACTGATGTGAGTAGATCACAAATTCCTCATGGCTGATATAGACTAGAAATAAAAGGCTTGACAGCAAGTTTTATCTTCTCTTTGCATGGATGTCTACTCAAATTTACCATTGCCACTGGGCAGGTATCACAGATGTATAGGATAGGCAGTGCACATTCTTACTATAGCTTGCCTGGGCTTTGTATGAAGCTGGGTAAATCCATAATTAACTTAGACATAAGTAACCACTTTAATTATAGACCTTTGAGTTTTTAAACATCTGGAACAAAACAACCACAACTGATTATTTGACTCAAATCAGCAAGTATTTATGAAGCATTTATCATATTTTCACTATGACAAGCACTGGCGATTCCAAGACAAATGAAAAATCATCCTTTCCCTCAAGAGGATTTTGTTCTATTAATGGGGATATAACATGTGTTCAGCTAAATAAATTGTTTCCTTACTTTTAGTGATAGGAGAAGCTAATGTCTGTTTTGCATCAAATATCAGAGTGTAGGGAGGCAGCCTGAGCACTCTCATGATCTACAGAAGGCAAGTCCTTTTTTAATAGAAAGTCAGATCCAAGCACTCCTAGGTTCTATGTGGGAGGTACAATCTATGGCTGAAAGACTAGGGTACTGTTAATTTATTATTACAAAGCCTTCAGTGACATCACGTTCTTTCCAATCAGACCTGGGGAGCAGTTACCCCTGGCTTACCGTAATTAGGTTGCTTCTTGCTGGCAGATGGGAGAAGGCTATTGTAAAATGAAATAACATACCATAGATTCAATGGCCTTTGGCCAGATACCTAGCCCTACTTTCCATCTCATGAATGGAACAGGATGAATCCAGGGTGATTTATTTTCATTTACACTGGTTTTTATATCCCATCTCTAAATGCAAGCACATGGTCCCATCTACAGAGCTGTCAACAGCTGGGCTAACACTGACTTGAGAAGCATATATAGTATCTTAGGTACTGTGGACAATATTCTTTTTGCAAGAGACAATTAATTCCTGCTATAGTATCTTTGTTAGGCATCCTGTAAATCTCTGTTTCCTGTCAGAATATAGTGCAGAAAGCTGGCTGAAGGTTTAAGATCAGGTTGGCAATCAGTAAGTCAGTGCACTAAGAAATCTTGGTGGTAGCCAAGGATACAGAAAAATTTAATTTGGCGAATTAGTAGCTTACTAAACAGTGATCCAGTTACTTGAAAGAGTTTATATGACTTTTACAGGTGTCTTATTGACAAGCAGGGAATAAACTGGACACAAGAAAAAATCATGTCAGTATGTGAATAATAGAAATGAATTTTAGGATAATTCTACATACATTTATTAAGAACTATCATCGATGATACAGGGATAAAAAAAAACAAAAAAAACAAAACAAAAAAAACAAAAAAAAACCCAGAAAACAAAACATTTCCTGTCCTTGAGAAACTTAAATTCCAGGGAAAAGTATTAAATAGATTCATGACTGACTGACTACTAAGTATAATCAATGGAAGAAAAAAAAAGTTAGTTCAAAAGGCAATTTATACTAAACATTGGAATCAGAAGGGCCCTTTCCAGGAGGCAATAACTCAGCTTTAATTGGAAGAAAACTTGAAATTCCATGAAGTTCACATCAGGAGGTGGTACATTCCAGATATGGGAACCTATGTGTGCAAAGAGCTGATGGCGGCAGGGGATGGATTGACAAATGTAATATGCAGGAAGCAGAGACCATTTGAACTGGGATGAAGTATGTCGAAAAGAGTGTAAAAGGAAAAGAAAACTGGAAAGGTATTTTGGCTCCACATAACAGAGGACTTTGGAAGCCAAGTTCAACAGCTTGTACTTTCTCCTAGAGACAATAGTGAGCCATTGAAGATTTTTGAGTGGGTACTATAAGCATGGCCATGACTGTGTTTTGGGAAGATCATTTTGACAGCTGTGTAGAAGATGGATAAGAAAAGGGATATAGATGGGTGTTGCTAGACTATAGTTATGGGAGTCAGAGAACACTAAATCCAAATATATTTCCTGGCACATAATAATGAATCTGCCATATTACTCTCTCAGAGACATAGGTGTCAGCCTCATTGCCAACACCTATGCTCTCCAAAACCTCTCCAGTTTTATTATATTTATTTTTAGATAAAGAGACTAAGTAAAAACCCAGGTTATGTCTATAGTCTGTAAGTGGAGGAAGTGGAAATGCGGCACCCAATTTTCTGATTTGCGGTTGTTTATTGTGTGTCTTAAGTGAAAAAATCTGGTAATCTCATAAGTAAAAGTTCTTAGCTGGTGTAGACAAAATGAAGGAATGTAAAGTGAGAACACTCACGTTTGTTATTATTTCTTCATTGTAATAATCCAGTGCTTAACACTATGCCTGGCACATAGTAGGTCCTTAATAAACACCCCTGGACACTTGGCTGCAATCTTCCTAGGGCTTAGCATGATTCCTGGTATGAGGTAAGTATTTCCTAAGCACATGTTGATGGGTTGAATGTGAATATGAGAATGGCATTGTAGCAGAATTGTCTGGAAGATGCTCAAAGCAGATATGAGAAAAATTTGTAACATAGCTCCATTTCTGAGTAGAGGCTCACAGGAAACATCACAGATTGAAAGCAGGAAGGATCCTTAAAGGTCAGCTGTCATCTAGAGGATGAATTAGCCTTTTTCTCTTTCTATCCAGAGGGCTGAACAAAGAGTTTGGGAGGAGTTTGCCAAGAGACAATTTTCAACTTGGTGTTAAGTAAAACTTCCTAACGATGACGGCTGTCCAAAATGGAATGAGTTGCCTAAAGAGGAAGAGAGATCCCCATTGGAGA
Source organism: Pseudochirops cupreus (assembly GCA_028627135.1). Classification (NCBI taxonomy): domain Eukaryota; kingdom Metazoa; phylum Chordata; class Mammalia; order Diprotodontia; family Pseudocheiridae; genus Pseudochirops; species Pseudochirops cupreus. The sequence continues at coordinate 2,010 of JAQQSU010009462.1, read as the reverse complement.
TGATCAGGCAGCACTTGGGATGGAGCAAGGGGCTGACCTAGAGGCTTGCTGAGATCTCTTCCATTTCTGTCATTCTTGGATTATGTGATCTAGTCCCACCCATTCATTTAATAGGTGAAAGTCTCTTTGATGGAGAAATTAGTCAACTTGCCAAAAGTTACTTAGGTAGCATCTGAGGTAATGTTTGAACCCAGCTCCAGGGCTCTTTCTACTGTACCACAGTATACAGATTAGCTGTGTTGCTGTTCAGTGACTTCAGTCATGTCCTCTTCTCTGTGATCCCATTAAGGTTTTCTTGGCAAAAATACTGGAGTCACTTGCCACTTATTGGGCTCATTGTATAGGTGAAGAAACTGAGCAGACACTGTTAAGTGACTCAGCCAGATCCAAATTCACAGAGATAAACCTACCCGCCTCTCGGCCCAGCTCTTTGTCACTGTACCTCCTGAACACTCCCCGAATTATGTCCAAGCCCCTACCATGACTTCCTGTAGTGATGTCGAACCCTCACTGTCAGACTACACTGGAAGGATGCTGAGGAGAAGCAGAGAGAGGTCTGTGTGCACAGGGGTGTGTGCTCAGGCATGCCTGCTCCTGCATGCCTGTACCAGAATATATGTGTAAACAGCTTGGACTGAACACTTATTTCATGCAGAGTGTTTCACATTCCAAAATGAAATAACAAGCTTTGGGGATTGCTCATTCCTTTGGATCCCCCGTGGCCCTGATCCGTTCAATTAGCAGGCATGGTTAAGAAATAACTACGTGCATATTGTATGGCATTTTAATGGTGATTTCTGAAGGCAATGTCAATCCATGTACATTAACCAAGGGACAAATACCCCCATGATGTGTTTGAAGAGTTATCTCTGGAGGAAAGCTTATTCATCAGCACAGATTAACTTTTTTAAACTAAAAATAACTTTTGCTGTTGACTTAAGACTCATATGGATGAAAAATTTCATGTAAATCCAAAGGAAGGGATTTTTTCTGACCTATTTGACACATTTCTTGGAAATCTGCAATACTGAGCCACATAGAACAAACATATTGGACAAATGCGATCTCCTCATATGTCCAGGATGTTTTCTACAGTTTCTAGGTTGGACATGTACACACAAACACAGTCCCAAAGGGAGCTCCTGGCCCAGGCTCACATACACTGAGTCAAGAGTGGCCACTCACAACACCCCAAAGACCACAAGTCTTGGGATGCAAGTTTCTGACTTGGAGCCTTTGAGAGATGTCCCTCCTTAGACGGAAGTGGGGACCAGGCTCTTCTGTCCTTATGATAGTTAGGTCATATTAAACTGGGGCTCCCCAAAATTCCTGAACCCTCTTCATGTGTAGCAGGACATGCAATTGGGATGCCCCATCACTGATTTCTTGATCCCAGTCTCCCTGCTTTGTGCCTAAAACATCTTCTCTTGGGTACCCTAAACTCTCACGGGTAGGAAGATCCATAATATGCAAAAGTTTCTCCATTTCTTTCCCTCTCTCTCTTCCGGAAAGTCCTGTCGAAGTCAGATCTGTCCATGTAACTCCTATACTCAAAGAATCTCAGTAAGTCCTTATATAATAAGGACTCATTTCTCTAGGATGAAATGCAAACTCCACATCTATTCATTTAAAGACCTCCAGCTGAGCTTCCCAGAGAGGCTACTCAATATCGGACTTCATGGACTTCACATTCCAGTTAATATGGACCACTTGATATTCATTTTGATGTAATTCACTAAGCATTAACTAATTACTGACCTTGTCCAAAGCAAAAGCAAGTCAGTAAGCATTGATTTGTCACTAAAATGAGCCAGACTCTAGGCTAAGTCCTGGAGATTCAAAGACAAAACCAGTACATGCTCTCCAGGAGCTCCCAGTATGTACAAGGAAAAACTCAACAGGGCTGTGTCACTGGGGTGGAGAGGAGCTGGAGGAGGAGAACAAGTAAGAGAGGGAGGGGTCCAGTGATTAGGAGCTTCAAAGGCCAAACAGAAGATTTCATATTTTTTT
>JAQQSU010009461.1:0-12688 GCA_028627135.1 Pseudochirops cupreus | reverse complement strand
AGAGTTCTTACATGATCAAAACACTCATGCATGAAGTATTGAAATAAATAATTCTAGCCCAGATGGCAGAGTGAAAGCAAGAACCCATCTGAACTCCCCCATGAATTCCTTCAATAACCTCTAAAAGGTGAATTGAAATAGTCTTTAGAGTGGCAGCCCAAAAGTGCAGAAGGGTAGGATTTGTTGTGCCAGGCGGGGGAGCAAAGAGCATGTAGCACATGGGCTACACCAGCATAGAAGTGACCATAGTAGAGCCAGAGCAAGTCTAAGTGAACTGATTCACCCACCACAGGGTCAATTCCCAAACCTCTCACCATGGGATAGGGATCTATTGGAGTTGGGTAAGAGACAAGCACAGGGCCTATGGCAGTGGCAGCAGCTACTCCTGGGGCTATCAGCCCACAGTCTGGATGTTTAAAATTCACCTATGTGAACTTTCAGGAGTCAAGATGGTAGGGTAAACCTTAGTGGCTCTCATCTCCTCTCTGACATTGAAAAACTCAGAGAATATTGCTCTAGGGTAAAATCCTGAAATAGTGGAACCAGCAGCAAGCTTTGGAATCCTTGAGAAAGGGTGTGACTGTGGCTGTGCTGAGGCTAAAGTGCAGGATGGGAGATGTTGCAACAAGGCCCATCTCAGTGGACCAGCATGAGATCCTGAACCAGAGAGGGGTGAAGCCAGGAAGCATGAACACCAGAACCCCAGAGGTATCTTCACACCACCAGGGGAATCTATAGGCACCAGCAGCTGAACCTGCCTGAGCTCTAATCTAGGGGCTTAGAGTTGGAATCCTGAAGTGATCCCCACCACACCTCACACTGTGAACTTCAATGTAACCCCAGGAAAATAGCAAAAGTCCTAGTCTTGGCCTCAGTCTATTCACTCAGAGGCCTCAGCATACAAAGCGAATAACCAGGCCCCTAACTCCCAGCATAAGAAGCATGGGTCACAGCCCTCTGTACTCCAGAGGCAGAGATCCACTTTAAAAGCCAGGAAATAGGCAATCACAATGGGAAAAAAGCAAATTGGGAAAAAAAAACCTTAGAATATTATAATGGTAAGTGGGAAGAATCAAAATCAAAAGAGAACAGCATTGACCCTATACCCACATCTCAAATCTCAAAAGGGAATATGAACTGCTCTCAAGCCCAAAAAGCAGTCTTGGAAGAGCTCAAGGATGATTTTAAAAGTCACGTTAGGGGGTGGAGCCAAGTTGGTGGCGTAGAAGCAGGAAAACTCTGTAGCTCTCCCCATAACCACCTCAAATACCTATAAAATATGTCTCTAAACAAATTTTAGAGCTACAGAACCCACAAAGTGAGAGAGAGAAACAAATCTCCCACTGAAGGCAACCCAGCAGGCGGGCAGGAAGGGTCCATCACAGCACGCTGGGAACCAAGCCAAGGCCCACATGAGCCTGTGATTTTAGCCCCAGGGAAGCCCTGACCAGCTGCAGCGAACTTTGGGAGACTGGATAACCAGCAGCCATGGTGGTTTCCAGAAATATCAACCCACAGATGTGGAAGAAAAAGTGAGAAGTGAGTGGAACTCTGTTGGAACTGGGGGAGTGGGGGCAGAGTGCACTCTGGCCTCTGCCCCAAGAGCTAGAAGTGGAGGAGGCATGGAGTACCTCCAGGTGCCTCTGCGTGGCTGCTTCAGAGCTCCTGGCCAGCAGATCATAGGCAGGCCAAGCAAACATTTAGAGACTAATTACTCTTGCTTTCACCTGCCTGGATCTGGATTGTGGTCTTGGGTGGTGGTCCTGAAGTGTGTTACCAGTGACCCAGAGCTGATAGAGGCTGTAGAGACAGCCTAATAGCTCTGGCACTGCAAAAACCCCAGGGATGTGGGACAAAGCTCTCCTCTCTGGAAGCAGAATTCTACTGTAGCAAAGAGCTCAAAAGTCAAGCAATTGACTGGCAACATAAGCAAGCTAAAGAAGCAAAGCAAGCGCAGCAATGCAACTTTAGATTCCTTTTTGGAGGACAAAAAGTCAAATTAGAGGAATAAAAGATAAATTGACCAACTATTTTTAAAATATAATTGGCAAAATGGAAAAAAACATTCACTGAAGAAAATAGCTCCTGAAAATGTAAAATTGTCAAATGGGAAAGGAGGTCCAAAATCTAACTGGAGACAATAACTCCTTAAAAGTAAAAAAACTGAACAAATGTGAAAGCAGATTAAAATACTAAGTAAAGAAAACAATTAGCTAAAAATTAAATTAAGACAAATTGAAGCTAATGGCTTTATGAGGCATCAAAAATTAGTGAAACAAAATCTAAAGAATGAAAAAAAGAGAAGAAAATGCATAATATCTCATTGGAAGAAACAACTGACCTGGAAAACAAATCCAGAAGCAATAATCTAAAAACCATTGGTCTACCAGAAAGCCATGAGGATAAAAAGAGCCTGGACCTCTTCCAAGATGTCATCAAGGAAAACTGCCCTGAGGTCCTAGAACAAGAAGGCAAAATAGTTATCAAAAGAATCCACCAGGCACCCAAATTGAAAACTTCAAGGAATAGTGTAGCCAAATTCCAGAATGATCAGGTCAAGGAGAAAATACTGCAAGAATTCAGAAAGAAACAATTCACATATTGTGGAACTACAGTCAGGATCACACAGGACCTAATAGCTTCTACATTAAAAGATAAGAAGGATTAGAATATATTATTTTGTAATGCAAAAGAGCTAGGACTACAACCAAGGATCAATTACTCAACAAGACTGAGCATATCTTTTAGGCAAGGTAATGCTCACTCAATGAAATAAGGGACTTCCAGACCTTCCTGATTAAAAAATGACCAGACCTTAATATAAAATTTGATCTCCAAATACGAGACTCAAGAGAGACATAAAAAAAAAGGTAAACAGGGAAAGCAAGTGCGCGCGCACACACACACACACACACACACACACACACACACACACACACACAAAACTTGTTTTTCAATGAGAGCAAATTGTTTACATCCCTATATGGGAGGATGAAACTGTCAATATTGAGAACTGTATGATTATCACGATATTTAAAAGGGATGTAGGTAGATAGATAGATAGATACATAGATACATAGATACATAGATAGATAGAGGGTCTGTGTATAAATTAACTAATGTGATGATAAAAAACATTATTAAGGGATACAAAGGGTTTGAATTGGGAGAAAAGGAAAGGAGGAGGCAGAAAAGGTAAATTATGCTACATGAAGAGGCATAAAAACATATTATAGTAGAGGGAAAGAAGAGCAGGAGATGAACATTGTAAGAGCTTTACTGTCTTTGGTTTTGGTTCAAGGAGGGAATAATATACTTGGTTAAGTATAGGAATCTAATGTGAAGACATAGAAAAACTTATTATGTAGAGGGGAAGAAGGGAGAGAGTGGACCAATGTTTGAGATTTCCTCTCATAAGATTTGGTTCAAGGATGGAATAATGTACTTAGTTAAGTATAAAAATCTAATGTGCCCTATAGGCATTAGGAGGGGAAAGTGGCAAGAAAAAGGGAGGGGGATTAAGAAGGGAGAGAAGAAGTAGCAAAAGGAAAGGGTAGGAAAAGGGAAGGGGGCTGATAAGGAGGGAATATTGAATGAGGCAGTCATCAAAAGAAAAACTTTTGTGGGGGGAAAGGAGAAGGGAGAAATAAAAGCATAAACAGAGAATAGAATATGATGGAGAGAAAGACACCATAATCAGACTGTGAATGTGAATGGGATGAACTCTCACATAAAACAGAAGTGAATAGCAGAATGGATTTAAAACCATAATACTACAATATGATGTTTACAAGAAACACATTTGAAATAGAGAGATACAGGATAAAGAGAAAAGACTGGAGTAGAATATATTAGGCTTCAGTTAAAGTGAAAAATGTCCAGGAAATAATCATAATCTCAGACAAAGCAAAAGGAAAAATAGATCTCACTAAAAGAGATAAGGAAGGGAACTATATCCTGCTAAAAGACACCATTGACAATGAAGCAATATCATTACTAAACACATATGTGCCAAGTGGTATAGCATACAAATTCTTAGAGGAGAAGTTAAGAGTTAGAAAAAGAAATAATTAGCAAAACTAAACTAGTGGGGAACCTCAACCTCCTCCGTATGAACTTGATAAAGCTAACTTCAAAATTAGCAAGACACAAGTTAAAAAGGTAAATAGAATTTTAGAGAAGGTGGATATGACAGACCTCTGGAAAAAATTGAATGGGGATAAAAAGGAATATGCCTCCTTCTCAGTAATATATGGCACATACAAAAAAATTCACCATGTACTAGGACATAAAAACCTCACAATCTACTGCAAAAAGGCAGAAATATTAAATGTGTCCTTTTCAGATCATGATGCAATAAAAATTATATGTAATAAAGATCAATGGAAATATAGACTAAAAACTAGCTCAAAACTAAATAATTTAATCCTAAAGAATGAGTGGATAAAACAACAAATCGTAGAAACAATAAGTAACTTCTTTCAAAAGAATGACAGTAATGAGATAACATACCAAAATTTATGGGATACAGTGAAAGTGGTTCTTAGGGGAAGTTTTATATCTCTGAATGTTTACATGAATAAAATAGTGAAAAAAGAGGTCAATGAATGACATGCAACTGAAAAAGCTAGAAAAAAAAAAAAACAAATTTAAAATCCCAAATTAAATACTAACTTAGAAATACTGAAAACCAAGGGAGAGAAAAATAAAATTGAAATTAAATAACTATTTAACTAATAAATAAAACTAAGAGCTAGTTTTATGGGGAAAAAAACAATAAAATTGATTAAACTTTAGTCAATTTGATTTAAAATAAAAAGAAAGAAGAAAACCAAATTTCCAGTATCAAAAATGAAAAGGGTGATTTTACCCCAGTTGAAGAGAAAATTTAAACAACAATTAACTATTATTTTGTCTAGTTGTATGCCAATGAATTTGATATTCTTAATGAAATAGAGGAATATTTACCAAAATATAAGTTGGCCAGATTAACTGAACAGGAAGTCAAATATTTAAATAACCTCATCTCAGAAAAAGAAATAGAACAAGCCATCAATGAACTCCCTGGAAAAAATCTCCAGGGCCAGGTGGATTTACAAGCAAATTCTATTAAACATTTAAAGAACAACTAATTCCAATACTTTATAGGCTATATGGGAACATTAGATGAATCTTTCCAAATTCTTTTTATAATACAAATATGGTACTGATACTTAGACCAAGAAGCCAAAACAGAGAGAGAAAATTACAGACCAATTTATGTGATGAATAAAAACGCAAAAATTTTAAATAAAATATTAGCAAAAAGGTTACAGCAACTTAACATGGGGATAGTATACTTAGATCAGGTAGAATTTATTCCAGGAATAGAAGACTGGTTCAATATTAGGCAAACTATCAGTGTAATCAATCATATGAACAACAAAATTAGTAGAAACCATAGGGTTTAATGGATAACTTTGAATACATTAAATTGAAAAGTTTGTGTGCAAACAAAGATAAGGTAACCAAGATTAGGGAGGGAAACAGAAAATTGGGAAAGAATGTTCACAATCAGTGTCTCTGATAAAGGCTTCATTTCTTAAATATACAGAGAACTGAGTCAAATATATAAGAACAGAAGTCATTCCTCAATTGATAAATGGCCAAAGAATATGAACAGGCAGTTTTCAGAGGAAGACATCAAGGATAGCTATAATCATAAGAAAAATGCTCTAAATCACTATTGATTAGAGAGATGCAAAACAAAACAACTCTGAGGTACCACATTTTACTAGTCAGGTTGGTTAACATGACAAAACCAAAAAATGATAAATGCTGGAGAAGATGTGGAAAAATTGGAACACTAATGCATCATTGGTGGGGTTATAAACTGATCAAACCATTCTGGAGGAGCAAATTGGAACTATGGCCAAAGGACTATAAAAATGTGCATACCCTTTGACCCAGCAATACCACTTCTAGGACTGTATCTGAAAGAGATCATGAAAGTGAGAAAATGACCTGTATGTACAAAAATGTTTATAGTAGCTCTTTTAGTTGTGGCAAAGAATCGGAAATCAAGGGAATGCCCATCAATTGGGGAATGGCTAAACAAGTTGTGGTATATGAATGTAATGGCATACTATTGTGCTATAAGAAATGAGAATCAAATGGATTTCATAATAACCTGGAGAGACTTATATAATATAAAAAAAGAAAGACATCATTCCAAAAAATAGTTTCCCTCAATGTGTGGATGATCAAGTTTAATGAGGGGTAAAGAATGGAAGGTTAGCTCTAGCCCATTTCAGAAAGGCCACTTTTATGACATCTATATAATTCCACACTGAGCAACTTGCACACTGTATACCACAGCTGACTGATTAAAATTAACATGAATATTTCAACTGCAATAATAAGAAGCTCCTGTTTCATACAAGAGATCATAGAGTAAGAGCTTGAAATCACTTTAGAGGCCGAATCCAATCTCTTCGCTTAACTGATTAGTGAAATGAGGATAAATAACTTTCCCAAGATCATACAACTATTAAGTGTATGGCAGGATTTAAATTCAGACCTTAAGTCTATGACCATTGTCCTATCCACTATGCCACATAACCCCTAACTCAAATCAGCAGTTATTTTTCCTTTACTCTCTACCTCTAGTCTATTGAAACCCCTTGCCCTAATATCTAACTCCCCAATTAAACTAAATAATTTCTAGTATTTTAAAGCATTGTTTTTGCATTTAAGTAGCTTAGCAGCTGGGTGGCATACTGGCTAGGGTGCTAGACTTAGAGTCAAGAATATTTGAGTTCATATTCTGCCTCAGATACTTAATAGCTGTGTGACCCTGGGAAAATCATTTAACTTCTCTGAATCTCAGTTTCTCTTTTCATAAAATAGGGGCATAATAATATTTCTAACAGTGTTTTAAGGATTAAATGAAATTATATACATAAAATGCTGTGCAAACTCCAAAAGACTCTATATTGCAAGCTATCATTATTCAATATTTGTGCATTTGGCATTATACCATACAATATTACCTTATTATTTTCTCCCTCAGGCCATATTGCAATACAAGTTAATATTTATTATTTTTTTTTATTTTCCATTTTTTTTGGAGGGGGGAAGGCAAGGCAATTTGGGTTGAGTGACTTGTCCAATATCACACAGCTAGTGTAATCAAGTGTCTGAGGTCACATTTGAATTCAGGTCCTCCTGACTCCATGGCCAGTGCTCTATTCACTGCACCACCTAGCTGCCCCTATTTATTATTTTTATTACACTGGAGGCACCAAAGTGTTACTATTCAGAGTTATAACTAGAGAAACTGAGGCTTTACCTTAGACTTCCAAATTTAAAGAATGTAGAAGGCACCAGTGACACTTGTAGTCTTTTGGTACCATAGAAAACAATTTAGAGCTTAGTTAGCAAAAATGATTAGTTAAAATAGGATACTACCAGGTTATCATTAGCTCATCTCCCACCATGTCTTGTTGTATCTTATGTGGTGACCTCCTAAAAGTGTCCTCATGTTAATATCTTGTTATCTATAACCCCATCTCAATGCTTTGTGCTACAGTGCCTAGGTGTAGTTTGACATCATTTGGCCCATGCACAATTTCTAGTTGTTACACTATTAATATTCCAACACAAAACTATACTGAATACAAATAGATAAAACCACAAAATCATACATATATCTCTAGCTTCAAAGTTTCCAGATGTTGTCCAATGAATACTATTTAGAATTTCAAAGTATTGCTTCCAAAAAAATCCTTAAAATATAGTTTTATGTTTTCCCTGTCATAAAATAATCATTAGTTTGACAGTATTTATGGGATTGTCTCACATCAGATTTCTTTCAATTTTTCCCTTCATTTCTAGAGATTGTGATAGTGTCCTATAAATACAACTCCAGTTATGATAACGTGTATTTAAATGATATTCAGTATCTATCAATCTGTCTGTCTGTCTATCCATTACTCCATTTTACTGATTAAGAAATCAAAAGTAAAGCACCAACAAGAACAATAACACCAACAGCAAAAAACTAAATGAAGCATGGTATAGTGGAAATAGCATTTGCAATTAGAAGACTAGCGCTCAAGCTGCAGCTCCATTAATAATATCTACTAAAGTCTTCAACTAAGGCTTTAAAAGTGCACTACAATAATATGGAAATAAAGATACTTTTATTTTGTATTAACTACTACAGAGAGTTGTGAAAAATGAATGGAACAATTAAAGTATTTTGAAAGCATAAAGAATAATCTGACATATGCTCTTATTTTTCACTTAGGCTAACAGTAGAGTAGTACCGATTTTTCATTGAATTGCCATCATCACAGGATTTGTTAGCCTCGACTTTTTGTCAGTTATTCTCACTCAAGATTGCAAAAAATTACAATGTGTCAAAACATTTAGCAAATCAATATACTTCAAATAGATTAAGTGAATTTCAAGTGGTGTAAAGAGAACATTGGATAAACATATGGATAAAAAATCCACATACACCAAGTATTGTAATTCTTATGGAATTATAGTTTTTAACTTTTATGCATTATTGAATTTACTTCTACTATGTCCTGTGGAACCTAGAAATACCGCTGCCATCATGCAAAGGCTGTCAATATAGCTTTTAAGAATGAGGCTAGTGGAAAATGTTAGGTCAGTTAGTGAGAGAAGTAGCATGTTGTCACAGAAAAAGTCCAGTGCTTGGAAGGGTCAATGGAAAGAGCCCTGGACCCAGATTACATCTTGTCTCTGATACTTACTGCCTGCATGAATCTTAGAAAGTCTTTTAACCTCTCTGGGCCTCAGTTTGTCTATCCATTAAATGAAGAGATTAGAATAGATGACATAAATCTTTGATCTTAAATATTTCTTCTTGTTCTACCACTATACTGATATTAGACACAAGGCAAGTTATTTAACTTTTGATGGGTCTCAGAATCTGAATCACAGGATAATATACTATTAGAATTGGAAAATGCTTTAGAAATTCAAACTTCCTACTAATATTGATCAAGAAATTAACGTTCATCAGAACCAAGAGAAATCTGTACACAATCACAGACACAAAGTATGTGTGATGACAAACTTCAATAGACGGGGCTCTTCTTAGCAATGTAAGGTTATAAGACAACTCCAAAAGACTCATGAGCAAAAGAGATATCCACATTCAGAGAAAGAGATGTAGAGTCTGAATGCAGATTGGAACAAACTACTACTTCTTTTCCTTGTTTTGTTTTGTTTCCTCTTTCCCACTGATCATTCCATCAGTTATAACCATACTTTACAACCTGACTAATGATCAATATGAAAATGTTTGTAAATTCTATATTTGAGTGCATGCAGCCATGATGAGGGGACAGGGGAGGAGAGTGAAGGGGAGAAAATCTGAAACTCAAAGGACTGTGGAACTGAATGTTGTAAATTAAAAATAAATAAACAAAATCAATTACCAAAAAAAAAAAAAGAAATTTACACTAAGAGAGGAGATGTGACTCATGCAACAGGTAGTTTGGGACAGAGTCAAGTCTTGAACCCAAGACCTCTGACCCCCAAACTAGGATAATTTCTGTGATACCACAGTACTTTTTGTAAAATGTTAAAGTCAGTGTAGCACAGTGAGTATACTGTACTGGAGTCAGAAGACTTGGGCTCAAATTCTGCCCCAGACTCTAAACCTCAGTTTACTCATCCATAAAATGAGGATGATAATAACTTGTCCTACCTATATACAAACTTTTTGATGTTCCTTAGTGACAATTCAATCCTTTAGAGGTTGTTTTTGTTCATCCTTCATGGATGGACCAATGACATCATAAGATGATGCCTTGAGTGTTAATTGGATTTAAGTGAGGCAAAGTGGCACAAAGCCATCAGCCCCATTCTCTCCTCTAGAGTCATCGAAATCCGGTGGCAAGAAAAAAGATGACTGATGATGGCTCAGGATGTGGTGGATTACCTTGGTCTCTCTAAACTAAAATGTTTCCCAGGTCTCAGTTTGTCTAGTGGAGGAATCTGCAAGGTGGAATTCTACTCTGGATATGATTCTCAATAATGGAAGAAGCTGTTTTCTGGTGTGGAACTTTGGGATGCTCTTTACCTCCTCTCTTTTTTAGTTGATCTGTTTATTTACTTTTAGTTTACAAGATTCAGTTCCACAATCCCTTGAGTTTCAAATTTTCTTCCCTTCTTCTCCCCCCTACCCCCACGCATGGCTCATGATGGCATGCAATCAAGTATAGGACCTGCAAATACTTTCACATTGCTCATTAGTCTGGTTGTACAGAAGGGTTGTAACCAGTGGTGTGAACAATGGGAAAGAAGAAACAAAACCAAACATGGAAAAGAACAATAGCATATAGATTGCTTCAGGCACCATTTAAACTCTGTTCTTTCTACATCTTTCTCTGAATGTAGATATCTCCTTCTATCCTGAGACTTATAGAGTTGTCTTATAACTGCATTGCTAAGAAGAGTCCAGTTTATCAAAGTTGGTCATCACACATACACATACAATGTGTCTATGATTGTGTACACATTTTTCCTGGTTCTGCTCTTCTCACTTAGCATCAGTTTGTATAAGCCACTCCAGGTAAATATGAAGTCCATCACCTCCTCATTTCTTATAGCACAATGGTAGTCCATTACATACATATACCACAATTTGTTTAACCATTCTCCAATTGATGGGCATCCCCTTAATTTCCAGTTTTTTGCCACCACAAAGAGAGCCACAATGAATATTTTTGTCATATGGGTCTTCCTCCCATTTCTATGATCTCTTTGGGATACAATCCCAGAAGTGGGTCAAAGGGTATGCAATTATTTATAGCCCTTTGGGCATAGTTTCAGATTGCTTTCCAGAAAGGTCGAATCAGTTCATACCTCCACCAACAATGCATTAGTGTTCCAATTTTTCCACATCCTCTCCAGCATTTGTCATTTTCCTGTTTTGTCATCTTAGCCAATCTGACTCCTGATGTGTGTTACATCAAAGTTGTTTTGATTTGCATTTCTCAAATCAATAGTCATTTGGAGCATTTTTTTCATATGCTTACAGATATCTTTAATTTCTACCTCTGAAAATTACCTGGTCATATCTTTTGACCATTTATGAATTGGGGAAATCTTATAGATTTTACTTAATTCCCTGTATATTTCAGAGATGAGGCCTTCATCAGAGACACTGGTCATAAAAATTATTTCCCAATTTCCCACCTCCCTCTTTATCTTGGTTACATTGGCTTTGTTTATACGGAAACTTTTCCATTTAGTGTAATCAAGATTATCCATTTTGCATTTTATAATGCTCTCTAACTCTTCGTTAGTCATAAAGTCTTTCCTGCTCCATAAATCTGACAAGTAAACTATTCCTTGCTTCACCAGATTACTTACAGTATCAGCCTTTATGCCTAGACTGTGTACCCATTTACACTTGATTTTGGTGTACAGCGTTAGATGATGGTCTATGCCCAGTTTCTGCCACACTATATTCCAATTTTCCAAGCAGTTTTTGTCAAATAGTGAGTTCTTATCCCCAAAACTAGGGTCTTTGGGTTTATCAAACAGTACTATAATTGTTGACTACTGAGTCTTTTGTACCCAATCTATTACATTGATCCACTACACTATTCTTCAGCCAGTACCAAGTAGTTTTGAAGGTTGCTGCTTTACAATGCAGATTAAGATCTGGCTCAGCTAGGCCACCTTCCCTACCATTTCTTTTCATTAATTGCCTTGATATTCTGGACCTTTTGTTTTTCCAAATGAATTTTGTCACTATTTTTTCTGGCTCTATAAAGTAATGTTTTGGTAGATTAATTGGTATGGCACTAAATATGTAATTTAATTTAAGTAAAAATGTCATTTTTATGATATTAGCTCGGCCCAGCCACGAGCAATTGATGTTTTTCCAATTATTTACATCTGATTTTATTTGTGTGAAAAGTGTTTTGTAGTTGTGTTCATGTAGGTATTGGGTTTCTTTTGGCAGGTAGATTGCTAAAGATTTTAAAATGTCTACAGTAACTTTAAATGGGGTTTCTCTTACTATCTCTTGCTGTTGGACTTTGTTGGAAATATATAGGAATGTGGAGAATTTCTGTGGGGTTATTTTATATCCTGCAACTTTGCTAAATTTATTTATTGTTTCAAGAAGTTTTTTTACTTGATTCTCTAAGATTCTCCAAGTATATCATCATATCATCTCCAAAGAGTGATAGCTTAGTATCTTCTTTCCCTAATTTGATTCCATTGATTTCTTTTTCTTCTCTAATTGCTGCTGCTGACATTTTTAGTACCAGATTGAATAAGAGGGGTAATGGTGAACATTCTTGTTTCACAACTGATCTTATTGGAAATGCTTCTAGTTTATCCCCATTACGTATAATACTGGCTGTTGACTTTAAATAGATGCTACCTATTATTCTAAGGCAAACTCCATTTTTTCCTATACTTTCTAGTGTTTTTAATAGGAACAGATGTATTTCTCAAAAGCTTTTTCTGCAGCTATTGAGATAATCATGGGGTTTCTGCTAGTATTATTGTTGATACGATCAATGATTCTGATGGTTTTCCTAATATTGAACCATCCTTGCATTCTTGGAATAAATCCTACCTGATCAAAATGTATTATTCTTTTTTTTTTTTGTTTGTTTGTTTTTTTTTTTATATGAGATTCTTTATT
>JAQQSU010009460.1:0-12688 GCA_028627135.1 Pseudochirops cupreus | reverse complement strand
AGATCAGAGATTAGTGAAGACCATGTTTCAAGGCTGATGGAATGATGGTGATTAGAAGGGATACCATTGAGAAATGTATGCAAGTTAAATCTTCCTTGGCCTCTGTTTTCTCATTGAAGAATGATGAACTTGGACCTAAGAATGAGAGCCCATAAATTGCCAGTAGGAGATGGATACCAGAAGTAAAAGGAGAAAGAATCTGGTGGAGTTCTCATTTTTTCACTTAGTAGCTTCTAAATTTCCCCATGATTTTCCTGAAACCAGTCTTGATGTTTGTGAGTGTTCTGACCCAGATGAGTAGAGATGCATTGCTATGTACCAGGTCTCTAAAAGCTACCCAACTCCTTTTCTGCTCTTCTGTTGCCAGCTGTGTGTTGGCTTGACTATCCCTCCAGTTTAGCAACAAACTGTTGCTGCTCAGAGAAGTGCTCTGATCTGTCGCCATGGATTCTTCTGGTGGTCATTTTGCTTTGGGGCCATGGCTGTTGTTGAAGGAGAATATTTAGCTTGGAGAGGATAAGTCTATGCTTAGTCGATCCATGTGAACCACACATTGCCTTCATCATTCTCCCATCCTGTCCATCTCTTCTTTGTCTTATATCACCATAGTTGTTTCTGGAAAAGGACTACTTCACGCACCAAATTATCACTTAAATTTCTTTTTTCTTCTCATCTCTTTTTTCTTCCATTTCCAACTTAGAAAGGGATACCATTACATTGAAATAAAGGAGTGTGTGTGTGTGTGTGTGTGTCTATATGTATATAAATATATTTATTCTACACATACTTTAATTTATTTCCTGTTCCTCTGGATACAAATACCTTCTTCATGTGTCCTTTACATTTAATTTGCTTATTTGTAATAGATAAAATAACTTGTTTGCTCAGAGTTGTTCTAAAGACAACATTGCTGTTAAAATATTCTCTTAGTTCTGCCCAATTTTTGGTCTTCCCTATTTCATGCATTTCTTTCTTTGTTTTTCTGAGATCATATAACTCATCATTTCTTATAGCACAGTATATTCCCTCACAATCACACAACACAACTCACTCAACCATTCCCCAATTGATGGGCAGCACTGCAATTTCTACTTCTTTACTATTGGAAGGAGCTGCTATAAACATACTGGAACATAAAGGTTCTTTTCCTTTTTCCCTAATCATCTTTGAAGATAGATAATGTAGTGGTATTGTTGGGTCAAAGGAGATGGGTAGTTTAATAACTCTTTGGCTATAAATCCAGATTTATCCCCAAAATGGTTGGATTATTTTACAGTTGTACCAGCAACAAAATAGCATCCCGGGTTTTCCACATCCCCTCCAAAGTTTGTCACTTTTCCCTTCTATCATTTTAGCCAATTTGGGAGGTGTAAAATATCTCAAGTTTGTTGTTGACATTTCCTCAGTCTATAATGATTTAGAACATTTTTTCATGAACAGGAATTGTTTTGGTTTCTTCGTTGGAAAACTCCCTGTTCCTAATGTTTAACCATTTATGAATTAGGGAATGATTCATAGTGATACAGATTTGACAGAGTTCTTCATATATTATATGTATTGCATATTATTTATCTTAATAAACTGTCTATAACAATTTTCCCCAGTTTTCTGCTTTCCTTGTAATCTTGGCTATAGTTGTCTTATTTATTTATACATTGTCTTATATATTTTTAATTCAGTGTGGTCAAAATTCCCCATTTCATACCTAACTGCTTACTCATTTTTCCTCCCATGGAGCTTCAGGGAGGTAGGTGGAAGTTATGTTGCTTGAGCCAGAAGTTATTGAATGGATGGTGGAATTGGGAGAGCCTTAGTGTTCAGTCTGATCTCTGGGCACATGTAATACGAGATTCTTCAAGTTACCTCTTGGCCATAAGATGAGTCTGAGCCTAAAGGGATGAATAATTGTTGGCAGTACTTGAGGTATATTTCATAATCTGAACTGTGTTCCTAATATTGTTGGTTATGTGCCTTTTCATTTGGATAATCATTGTGGTCCAAAAAGATTTGGAATCACCTTAATTAAAAGAAAGTGTCACAAGGTACTGTGGCAGATGTTGATGTAATGTGATTTCTGGCTTGTGCTCTGAATTGAAGAGCAGGTGAACAGCAAGATTTACTATGACCTTTACTTGGTAGCAAAATGCCCTGTCATCTAATTAGTGACACACATGAAAAGATGACTGAGATTCCCAGTATGGTTGAAGAATATGAAGAGTTTTCAATGAAGAAATCAAAATGACCAATAATATTGAAAACTTAACTAAATCACTATTGATTAAAAAAATGAAAATAATTTTGATGTAACATGTCGCACTACCTCAGAGTGACCAATGTGTAAGAAAAGGAAAATGCCATTCTGGAGGGGATGTGGAAGCATAGGGACACTGATGGCACAATTCAGAACTTATCCAACCATTCTGGAGAACGATTTGGAACTGGGCGCAAAGGACTAGCAAATTGTGCATACCCTTTGCCACAGCAATAACACTACTAGGTCTGTATTCAAACAGATCACAGGAAAAGGACCTATAGGTAAACAAAATATTTATAACGGCTCTTTTTCTAGTGGCAGAGATTTGGAAATTGAGGGGATGCCTGTCCTCTGTGGAATGGCTGAAGAAGTTGTGGTATATGAATGTAATATAATTCTATTTGGCTGTAAGACATAGTGAGCAGGTGGATTTCAGCAAAACCTAGAAGTACTCTCATGAGCTTTTGCTGAGTGAAGTGAGCAGAACCAGGAGAAAATTGTACACACTCACAGCAACATTGTGCAGTGACCAACTTTCATAGACTTAGCTCATCTCAGCAATGCAGTGATGTCATACAATTCCCAAAGGCTTGTGATAGGATACTGATGTCATCCAGAGACCGGACTATGGCGTCTAAATGCATGTCAAAGGCTATTGTTTTCATTTTTTGGGGTATTTTCTTTCTCATGGTTTTCCCCCTTGGTTCTCATTGTTCTTTTACAACATTACTAATGTGGAAATATATTTAATATGATTATGCATGTATAGCCTATATCACATTCCTTGCCATCTTTGGAGATGGGGGAAGAAAAAAAAATTGGAACTCACAATCTTAAAAAAGGGAATGTTGAAAAATGTTCACATTAATTGAAAAAAATAAAATAGCTATTAAGTGGGGGTAGGGTTAAGACTTGCAGCATCTTGTTCTGGAGAATCTTAAAATCAGATTAGACTCAAGACTCTTCAGTTTAGTGAGATGGTATGAAATACTCACTAACAGAATATGAAACAGAAAAATTGAACAATCCACTCTCAGAGGAACAAGTTGAACAAGGTAGAAGTGAGTCCTAATGTGATCATAGTGAGGAGGTGAGTATGGGGGCTGTAGGACAAGAAGTGATCAAAAGTGAATTCTATCAAACATTCAGAATTAATTAGTCCCAAAATTACAGGAGTTATTTGCAGAAATAGCAAAAGAAAGTATCTTACAATACTTGTATGACATAAATATGGACTACACACGTAGGAGGAATCAATAGAAAAACAAAACTTCAATATAATATCCCTAATGAACATTGATGCAAAAATTTTAAAATAATATATTGGTAAGAATGGTCCTAAAATAGTACAAGGATTATTTTTATGAGCAGGAAGGATTCATTCCATGATTGCTGTATTAGTTTAGTGGAAGAAAATATTGATAACAAGAAATGTAAGTAATATTATGAATAGATGCAGAATTTCTCTTAATAAACAACTATTTCTAGTAAAAACTCTAGAAAACATGAGTAAGTGTACTTTTCCTTAATATGATGAATAGTATACTTTGTGGATAGATGCATATTCACAAGGTATACAGTTAATCATACCTATACACAAACACCCATCCAAAGACAGGAGTGCACATTTTATGTAGTGGGTGTAAATGAATTTCCTCTCCAGTAGAATCAAGGGTAAATATTCATTGTTACCACATCTATTTTACATAGTGTCAGAAATAATGACTATAGAAATAAGACAGAAAAAATAGAATGAATAAAGGTGAAGAAACAAAATAATCACTGTGGATGATGGGGTGGTGTATTTAAAGACCCTGGAGAGACAACTGAAATTAATTTAAATAATGATTAATTGTAGCAGTATCACACATCCACACAAAGCCTGAGCATTTCCATATCACACCAATAAAATCCAGGAAGAAGAGAGAAAAAGATTACAGAATATTTAAAATACTTGAGACCTGACTTACCAAGATATACTTAAGAACTTTATAAATAAAAATATAACAACCCTTATTTAAAGAAATAAAGACAAACCTAAATAATTGGAAAACAATTATTTGGTCATGGATAGGATGAGCCTTTCTTATCAAAATGGTAACCCTATTTACATTCATTTTCCCTTTCATTGCCACACCATTGAAACTACCAAATGGTTGTTTTATAAAATGCATAAGTATATAAAGCTAGGAGGCTGTCTCATACTCAGCCTGAACTCAGCCTCAGGTTCCCAGTCCACTTTGGTTATGTTGGAGGACATGGACCTGGACACAGCTTCTGAAGAATGGAGGACAAGGCCAGATGCCCCATCTGGAAGTGTAAGCCCAGTTCTTTCAATTCTCTTGGCCCTAGGGAATTAGGAAAACTCCTGGTACCTTTTTGTGTTTTGTTTTTTTTTTTTGCGTTGTTTTGTTTGTTTTTTGAGGCTTTCTCCCAGATCTTCCTTTATGGAGGAAGGGGCTTCCAGCCCCTAAACCCTGACATACCTTCTTGACTGAAGAGGAGGAAGGGAGTAATGAGATTGCTTCCCCCCTCCCGGGTCACAAAATTGTCCTTGTCTCCCTCATCTTGTGTCTCCTATCTTATTCTCAGTCTTCCTCACAAAATTTCTCAAACTCTTCCACTGATCTGAAACCTCAGTATAAGCAGCGATTCCCAGGGGGCCTCATTTAGCCTTCCTGCCAGGAGACCCACACTGCTTTCTTAATACCCTTTTGTTAACTTTCTTGCATATAAGATACTCTTCACAGATTTGTTTAGCAACTGTATATATGTTTATACATCCATACTTCCTTAAAGCTGGGTCACACTTTTCTTGCACTCCCCAATGGACTTCTTGATGGAAAAATGGACAAAATTCTCTTCCTGATTTGTTGATGAACCATTTCTGTCATCAAGCAGCAACCAATGAATGGCCTTGCTCAGTTTCAATCTCCCCAAACTTAATCAAATCTTTCTTTTCAGCTTCTGTGAACACAGGAATTGCTTTTGTCTTAGGGACCTTGGGAATTAACACATACATCTTCATATCTTCTAAGGACAGGGAAGCCTCTTTAGCCGTCTTGTCCTTTAATCTGTTCCCCTTTCTCATACCAAAGATCTTATACAACATTTCTTCCTAAAAATATTTCCCTTTTTGAAAAACAGTTTACAGCTTATCCTGATATTACTATCTACCACACAATTCCTAAATTCTCTGGTCATGCAACCTTTTCCATATAATTGCCGAAACTTAAAAAAGGAGGTTTTACGGGGTCTTGTCTTTGCATAATTACCAATAAATACCTTTCACAAATATGTTTGTGTAAATATTCCGTTTCTGCAGTAACTCCTAATAGCTTATTTAACAATCTCACAAATTTCAAAAATGATAGCTTAACTAAAACTTCCTTTTAAACAAAGACACACTTGGAAAGTTATGATTTCTTAAATTACAATCCTTCAAAATATCATAGTACATGGTCAGAATGCCCCATTTGTTATTTTTCTGTCCCTCTGACACTATAATTCTCAATTCCATAATATTTAGACTATAAGAGAAAGTGCCTATCTTACGACACAGATAGTACAACTGTTCACCTAGATTCACAGTAAAAGAAAAATCAAAAATATGAGAATACGACTTAAATTTTAAAACCAAAACCAATTAATTACCAATCTGGTGATCTTAAGTTAGGTGAATGCGTTTCCAAATTGTTTTACATAGAAAATATCATTGTATTTCATATGTAAGGAAAATTTCACATGAAGTTACCACACATGAAGGAATTGCTTTTAGCTTACAACGTTAATAGTCAAAGAGCATTTGTCTCATGCCAAGCACCTTTGCCATCATGTGATTGCCATAAAATTCCTAGGAAATGGACTCTATCACCATTCCCTTACTGAATAGTAAACTAAGGTAAAGAAAATGTTTTTGGGGCCATATGAGTATTCAGTCCCTGCATGCCAAGTAAGGACTTGTACTTTTTGATCATGTAACTATACTTGCCTCAGCTCCAATAATTTCTGCTTCGGTAATAGTCATGCACTAGAAGAGGATGTCAGAAATGAGAAGACATTTCCAATTATTCCCCCGTCGTTTCCTTGAAAATAAGAATCCGCTGTGAAATTATCAGGTTGGGATATAAAACACATTTAATATGATAGATTTTTGAAATCTGACTAGCTTTTCATTAGCTTCTGGCCACTCTCTCCTCCAGGACTAGGTATTATCAAATGCAATAAATCTTTCCTCTCTGAAGAGCTAGGGAAGACAGAAGCCACCTCCCTTCTTTCTGAATTCTTCCTCTTCCCTTATGTGCAGATGGGGTGGGTTATGTTTGTGGGAGAAGACTTCCATGTGCTAGCTGTGTGATCCTTGGCCAGTCACTTCACCCTGGTTTCCATGTTTAGAAAAGGGGGCCTATAATACCACTGGCTTCCTAGGGTTGTTGTGAGGCCCCCACTTAAAGTACTTAACAGGATCCTGAACCAGGGAAGCTCCAGGTAGATGTTGGCTCTTAGTGTTATTTAGTCCATCTACGAAAGAGGGGTTGGGCTTTGAAGCAGGAAGGGCTGGGAGGGGTGGAAAAGGGAGGGGGAAATGCTCTCCCTGTGGAGAGCCTGTTACTTTTTGTGATTCACAACTCTTACCAGCATACCAATGGTTATCACTGTGCACTTTGTGAATATTGTTACAGATACATATAAAATAATGATATTGCTTCATTCTTGATGGTGCCTTTTAGCAGGATAGTTTCTTCCTTATTTCTTTTAATTAGATCTATTTTTGCTTTATCTGACTTCAGCTGAAGCATAACTCCAGCCTTTTTCCTTTACCCTGTGTGTATCCCCTTTTTTCAAATGTGTTTCCTGTAGACAGCACATTGTAGGATTGTGGTTTTTCATCCATTCTGCTATCTCCCTCCATTTTATGTGACAGTTCATCCCATTCACATCCATAGTTATGACTGCTATCGGTGTCTTTCCCTCTATCTGATTTCCTCCCCTGTTTATAATTTTCATTTCCTCCTTCTCCCTTCCCCTCCTTAAGAATTTTCCTTTTGACTACCTCCTCCCTGAGTATTCCCTCCCCGTGCTCCCCTCTCTTTATCTACCCTTTTCCCTTACTCCTACTTCCCTCTCTCCTAACCACCTTCCCCTTTTCTCCCCCTTACCCCTCTTACTGCCTGTAGGGCCCAACAGATTTTTATACTTAACAGAGTATGTTATTCCCTCCTTTAACTCAAATCTGTGACAATAAATTTAACATAGTCCTCCTCTCTCTCCCCCCTTTCCTTCTATTATAATCAGTTTTTCTGTCTTTTCACGTTAGAATCCTAAACTTAACTGATTATGTTGATCCCTCCTTGAAGCAGAACCAATGAGAATAAAGCTCATATGATGTTCATCTCCCTCCCTTCTTTCCCCATTTTGTAATATGGTTTTATGCTTCTTTATGTGACATAATTTACCCTTTTCTGCCCCCTCCTTTCCTTTTCTCCCTAATATTACATTCCCTTTGTACCCCTTAATAAGGTTTTTTATCCTCACATTAGTTCATTTATACCTACACCCTCTTATCAATGTATATTCCTTTTAAATGTCATGATAATTGTATTAATTTCAGTATTGACCAGTATCAGCTTCTCATACAGGGATGTAAACAGTTTGCTCTTATTGAATCACAAGTTATGTGCGGTGTGTGTGTTTGTGTCTTTTACCTTTTTATGTCTTTCTTGAAGTCTTGTATTTGAAGATCAAATTTTCCATTGAAGTCTGACTTTTTGATCAGGAAAGTCTGGAAGTCCCTTATTTCATTAAATGACTATCTCCTTGCCTGAAAGATTATGCTCACTTTTGCCGAGTAGTTGATCATTGGTTGGAGTCCAAGCTTTTTTGCCTCATGAAATATCCAATTCCAATCCTTCCGGTATTTTAATGTAGGAGCTGTTAGGTCCTGTGTAATTGTAACTGTAATTCGATGATATTTGAATTGTTACTTTCTGGCTTCTTGCAATATTTTCTCCTTGACCTTGTAATTCTGGAATTTGGCTACTATAATTCTTGGAGTTTTCAATTTGGAATCTCTTTCAGGAAGACCCCATTGAATTCTTTCAATAACTATTTCAGCCTGTGATTCTAGGACCTCAGGACAGTTTCCTTTGACAGTCTCTTGGAGCACGATGTCCAGGCTGTTCTTTTCATCATGGCTTTCCTGTAGACCAGTAATTCTTAGGTTATCTCTCCTGGATCTGTTCTCCAGGTCAGTTGTTTTTCCACTGAGATAATTTACACTTTCTTCTAATTTTTCAATCGTTATGTTTTGTTTGACTGCCTCTTGATGCATCATAGAGTCCTTAGCTTTGATTTGACTGATTCTAATTTTTAGACAATTATTTTCTTCAGTTAGTTTTTGAAGCTTCTTTTGTAGGGAGATATTTTTCCAGTTAGATTATTTATCTTCTTCTTCTCTAATTTGGCTTTTAAAATCTTTCTTGAGCTCCTCCAAGAATGCTTTTTGATCTTGACAACAGGACATATTTCCTTCCACGGTCTCAGGTGTGAGTATAGAATTCATGTGAAATGATGAGTCTTAACAAAGTGACCACAGAGTCTGAATTAAAAGTTTCAAGGAGCTTTAATTTTCCTGCTGGGACTGTTCCATGCCAATTAAAAAGGGGGCGCAGCCCAGAACTCAGGGGTGAGGAACCTTTTATACATTTTTTGGTTTATGTATCTAACTAACACAATTTGGTTCCTAAGCAGGTTTCCATATAGATGCAAGCAAGCTGTTACTAAGGCAAGGGGAAGGGTTGTGATTACATCTGTAGGTATGGTAACTGGGGAGGGGCACAGGGCATGATGACAAATTACTCTAGGCCAATTTATTGACTCCTATCTTAAGTCCATGAAGTTTTGCTTGGCTGGTTTCTAATTTCATAAAGTATCACTTAACTGTTTCCTGGCTATTACATTCCTCCCTTTCGTTTTTTGGAATGAATCAAATCATAGATTCCAGGTTACTCATGATGCATAGTGTATATACAGCACCCTTAATTTGATTGAGTGGACCTGTTTCCATACATAGCTTAGGAGAGTATTAATAAGGCAAGGGCCTATGAGGAGGCTCAGGAGCAGAAGGATAAGAGGGCCAGCTAATGCTGTTACAAGGAAGGTTAGCCAGGGTGACTAATTAAATAGGGACTCAAACCAGTTTGTCCCCGACCCCTGGGCAGCTTCTGTTTACTATTTTTGATTCACCTGGGTGTTCAAGGCAGCATACTAGAGCTGCTGTCCCTACAGTAGAGGATCCAGCAATACCTAATCCCTCCAGGAGAGGAACTAGGTTGGGGGCCTTTCTTGCTCTGGTAGACAAGCCAAAATGCTCATGGCCCCCCTCCCTAGAGTAAAAGAAATCTTGGGGTAGGACATGGACCAATATACACATTTCAGGGGAGTTAGAGTCTGCTAAGATGTGGATGGGAATGCAGGGAGTGAGGCCAGTAAGGAGCCCAGAGCTTGATGAGCCTTGGTTTCTATCAATTTCCGTGGTAGCATAGGAAGGGGAAAGGACACAAACTGCCTGCACTTCCCCCAGTGCTATTTTTGTTGGGGAATGCCAATTGCAGGTCTGAGCAGAGGCACACACGGGGATTTTTACAGACTGAAGTTACAACAGTTTTACAAAGGTACTCCAACACCTGGGAACCTGACACAGTTTGGGTCACCTCTCATCTGTTGGAGATGGGACAGTGGCTCAGGGTTGGATTTTGGAGGTGCAGGGAGGTTTTGCTGCTCATGGGCAAATAAAGCTGGTTGCTTGAATGGCCTGGGATGGTTCCCCCTGCCCACATTCCGCTGAGCTAGCTTGGTGATGATGCCAAAGACACCCATGAGGCCCATCGGTGAAAAGCTGGTGAAGGGCTGGGCCTCTGGGCAGCATCTGTTGCCAGATTCTTCCTCCACCTCCTCACCCTGGGGCTGGCTAGGGTAGATCAAGTCCCCAAGGGAAGCCATTGGATATGTTCAGAGAACTGGGGACATCTCTTGGTTGGGGCGTGGAGGGAGTATGGAAAGGATGTGGACTCTGGGCAAGACTTTGGCTTCTTCCAAAAAAGTAACAATTCAAAGTCAGGCCTGGGTCTGAGGGCTCTGATTAAATGGGAACCCATCCTTTCTGCCAAAGGCACCCCAGCACCCTATCCCCCCCTCAAACGGATGGGACCAAAATCATTTGGGGACAAGGGACGAAGGTCTCAGTTCCAGGCTGCTTCATGCTGAGAAAGGGTGTAGAGTTGTCTGCCTCAGGGGTCCATCATTCGAGGAGTGGGGGCTGTGGCCAATGTCCGGAACTTGGCACATGCCAGATCCAAGGGGTGTTCGGGCTGTGGATGGTAATGGATTTGCCTAGAAGATACAAATCTGGCAAAGAAATTAAACAAACGAGAGCCAAAAGAGATTGGAGAAAATGAACAGAAGTAGAGTGGGCATGGGCTAGCATAACACATTATTTAGACTAATAAACTTTCCTTCACTAACATAACTGTATTCCCTTAAACAAGGGAGATTCCTGACTTGAAACTCACAACTGGATAGTAGACATACATTCTTGTTTCACAAAGCTTGCCTATCCTCTGATCATTATTCACTTTGGAAATACTTCAGAAATTGAATCTTTTACATATACCCTCAATTACAAATATTAACTTTTGTTTAGTTCATTGAGTAGCTACATTAATTTGGCAGTATTCCAATGAAAAACTTTGTAGACCTGGAGACGTTGGCTGGGTATGCAGAGGCACATTTTCTCATGAGAATCATTGACTTGGGCTCACAACGGTGGTCACTGAAACCTGCTTGCTCTTTTCTGCAGCAAGGGGGAGGTCAAGGTAGCAGTTCTTGTTACATAAAGAGTTACAAATTGCATCAAAAATCCAAACTTTTCATCTTATGACCAAACATGCTCAAGGTTTCAGTTTCTATAATAGAGAAATTTTTTTTGGAAAGCCAGTCTTATACACTATATAGTTCTTAGAAGAATGAATCTGATCCTGTTGCTTTCCTAAAAACCTTAGGATCAAGTTACAGATCTTTCTACTTTTATAACATGCTGAAACCCTTCTAAAACTGATATCAACTATCTTCTTATCTGCTTTTCATATTTCCTGTCAAACCTCTTATCCAGATTATTCAGCTTTCCTTTACATTTGTTAACCACAAAACAAGATAGTTCATATTTCTTACTGACTGCTTGCTTTGATCATTGAAACTTGCTATAGAAGGGATAAGCAGGGACATGTGACATTCAAAATGTGACAGGATAAAGCATCCTTGGCTCCGTTTAAATTCAGGTAAAGTCATAGATATCCAACCATGTAGTCTTGGTACCACCCCATAGCTAGACTCAGGAATAGGTGGGAAATATTCCTTTTCAAAGAAATTTCATGGGTGCCAGACGGGATCGCAACCCAGCAGAGGCTGCGATTATCCCTTCGGCTTTTACCAAATGTAGACTTCCACCTGCTCACAGCACATCCCCTCTGAGTAGCTTGTGGCATTCTCTGGATATTGATTTATGTAGGCAACTATACCCAAATCCAAACTCCAAACAAAATTTAGTTGTTGTCCCAAATGCCTTTTACCTTAAACAACACAGCTTAAAGCCAGCTATAGCTGCAATAAGCAATGCATATCTTTTACCAGGTTTCACAAATGTAAGGAATTCCGTTTACTAATTCCTTTCCCTTTTGGGGTTTCTATGGGCTTTTGGCCGTTTCACAACATAAGGAATAACTGAGGACTTTAGGGAGGTGCTGGTGGTGATGACCCTGCTTTTTGAATTCTCATACATGCAGGAGGACTGTTCAGAATAACATTTTATCAGTCTCCTCTTTTCTACATACAGTATCAGTTTACAACTTTAAGTTTTAGCATTAAAACAGTTGAATATAAAAGAAAGAAACTGCTTTTCTTACAACACAGATGATACAAGGTTCAAACTTAGAAATAAAAACCGGTTAATTACCAGTCTGAAGACCTTAAAATTTCACATGAAGTTACACAGAAATAAAGTTTTCCTGTTGTCACACAAGCCATCAACTTATCACTAGAAAACAATTACATTCTGGAATCTCACATAGATAGTGAATCTGGTGATTCATAAACTTTCAGATGAACATAAAGAAAATTGGTCTTACCACGTATAGAGGCTTTTTCTCCTCTCCCCACATTGCAAAGCCTGGTTGTGAATCCAGGAAAGGAGAGGTTCATCTGTGTTGCCAAAGGTGTTGGTTTCAGGGGGGCCCAGGGCTGTTATGCCTCCTCCCCCCTTTCTTTTCCCAAGGTTGGGGGGGTACTTTTGAAAATTGACTGGAATGAATTCAATTCCTTTACAGTTGCGTTTCCAAAACTTTTTGCTTTTAGGTGAGGCAGGAAATCTGCCTCTTCACG
>JAQQSU010000946.1:0-16357 GCA_028627135.1 Pseudochirops cupreus | reverse complement strand
TTTGTAACTCAAAATCTCATGGAAATGAATTATGTAAACTAAAATAAATAAAAGTTTAAAAAACGAAAAAGAAACAAATTTGTGTGCTTCTAACAACTCTCCCCCTCTTTCTTCCCCTCCATCATCACCCCCTCTTGTCCCCTTCCCCCCACTCTACTGTAGGACAAGATACCCAATTTAAGGTGTATGTCATTCCCTCCCTAAGGCAAATTCATTGGGAGTAAGGTTGGCCCATTCCCTTTTGTCTTCCTGTCATTACCCTCCATTGTAACAATTATCCCTTGCCTGCTCTATATGAGTTAATTAACCCCATTCTGTCTCTTCCAATCTCCTCTCATTATATTCCTCTCTCATCTCTCACTTTTACCTTTTAAAATATCATCCTTTCCTATTCAATTGATCCTGTGCCCTCTATCTATGTATACCTGTATACATATATACACACACTCGCATATGTATTCAAATTCATATATACCCTCTGATCCAGCCACCCTTGGCCAAGAACCAAAGTGGAGCTGGATTAAGCTCTCTGGATGCTGTGATGAACTCTTCCTTTCCACCTGCTGGTCTGTCTTCAGGGGGAGATTTGTTTTTCTGTCACTTTGTGGGTTCTGGAGCTCTAAAATTTATTTAGAGCCATATTTTCTAGGTGTTTGAGGTGATTATGGGGGGAGCTCAAGGAGTTTTTCTGCTTCTAAGCTGCCATCTTGACTCTGTCCTTATTAGCAGATTTTTAACATTGTGAGATTTTTATTTTAAATGAATTTAGAATTTTTTTTGTAGTTATGTTTCAGATCTATTTCTAGGCTCCCATTAGCTTAGAATTCCTGGTTCTCAATGATAACGCTCTCATAACAACCTACATAGGAGATTAGATAGTTTCATTTTTACTCTCTTGAATGCTATAAATATAATGCAGCCTTCCTTTAATGCTGTATTCTACTATATCTTCATTAAGACTTTTTAATGTAATATTAAAAATTTTGCAGCAATTAATCAAGATAATCAGATTTAAACACAAAAAGATGCCTTTGGGTAATTGAGAATTCAATAGATATTTGATTACCTATGGAGGGACTATGGCTTTTCTATCCTTGTAATACTATGCTTGAAAGAAAATTTCCCATGATCACTTAAGTTATTACCTCAGTCCTTGGCTGGTAAACTGGAAGGCCAACTGGATATAAAAATAAATCTCTAACCCTCTCCTCTTTGACTCATACCTCCTCAGTTCTTAAGTGCTTTGACTTTCCTAGTGGTTAATAATTCTTCAGTTTAAACCAGGCTGCCTTCACTGATTGCTTCCCTTGTCATATGTTCACATTATGCTTTTTTTTTTATTTTTTCTCTGAACTGCTGTGGCCTTAAGGTGATAGATTGGAAGGGAAGGGGAAGGAAATGTTTGAAGCTTCCACAAAACAACCTCAAATTCCTCATTTCCTACTGTTTATTTCCTATATTTAGTTTCCCCATACATTTTATTCCTGCATTTTTTTCTGTTTACATTTTCCCCTCCTTTGCTATATGTTTTATCTGATTTAGAGTGAATTATGTTGTGGTATAACTAGATTTTTAACTTTCTGGTACTGCAAGGTTAAGGTAAGCAACCATTTATTCTCTCTCTCTCTCTCTCTCTCTCTCTCTCTCTCTCTCTCTCTCTCTCTGTTTCTCTCTCTGTCTCTCCTCTTCTCTTTTTTAAACCAAAAACTAATTTAGTTTAGTTAAAGCTGGAAATTCAGTTCAAAGATATATTTAGGATAGTGTGAATAGGGGTTTTTGATCTGGGTTGCTGTACTTTAGGGAACCCCATGTTTCTGATGCTTCTTCAGTGACTAAGAGAGGTAAATAATATTGGAAAAGGGGCTTCCCATCCAATTTTTGTTAAATCTATTCATATTTTGAAGTGTATCTTATCTATATAGTTATTCCACAACTCCTTCACTACTACCAAGACAAAGCTTTGCTCTCAGGCTGCATTTCTATATACCCCTATCAAGCTGCCATTTCCTGATATTTTTCTCCTTCAAAGTTGACATTGATCATTAATCAATCTACTAACAATAAAATTCATATAAATAAATTAAGATACTAGTAAAGCAAAGCTTCCCAAACCTGAAAGTACTATATAATTTATTACTACTAGTATGAGCCTGGCACTGTGCCAGGCCTTTTTTGTGCAAAGACAAAATAATTTTAAAAAATCTTTCCTCTCAAGGACCTTACATTCTAATGGAAGAGAGAGCACACACATATATAAGCATATGGTGTAAAACACATATTTTTTCAATTTTCCTAGTATTACATTTGGGATTTTTGGTCACCAAATTGAATCACTTGTTGTTCTATGTAAAGGTTTTGCTTGAGCACTGTACCTGATTGTTTCTATAAAGGCAGAAAAGAATGGACCTGACTTTGCCGCAAAACAATGTCTGGTTTATTCTGAGCTTAAACTTGAAGTTTTCAAATGAAAACCATGAGGCCTAACTCAGCACTTTGTAAAGCAGAGGAGAGGAGTTCAGGAGAGGCAGTGTAGAAACTGAGATCCCAGAGTACCACTAAGGGAATAGATTGGTTATGAAATCAAGTATTTGATGGCCTTCTGTGTACTTCTTTAGTTCTTATCTAAATTATACCACAATAGAACTCTTTTCAGAATCATACCCATATAAATTAAGGACTTAAATAAGTATGTATGCATACATACATATATACATTCACACATGTGTGTGAATATATATATACATATTTATGCATGCACACCTGTGCGTGTATGTATGTAAATGCATATATATGTATATATATATGATATTTGATATATTTGTCTCATCTTAACTTTGTAAACATATATTTACAGTGTATATCCAGAAGATATATTTTAATATTTGCATAAAATTTAACTTAATGTTCATGTATGTATAAAAGTTCATGTTAATAATAATATTTTGAAAATGTGTTAGCATACATTTTAGAGTAGCAATAGCAACTAACCTATTAACTAAAATATTCATTAAATGTGAAAGTATAAACTCTTATTCTTGTCCCCTCTAGCATCTTTATCTTCTCTCAATTCTTCATAAAATCCTGTTTTCATTGTTTCACTCCCTTTGCTTAACAACCTTCAGTGACTCCCTAGTTCACATTCTAGAGCATTAAATCTTTAAAAAAATTCTTAGATTAGCAAGTCCAACCTGCTTGTTTTATATGAAGATGAAAACCAGACAGGGTATATGAATTGTCAGAGGTAAGCCTAGAAATAAATTCTCATAACTACCATAGCAAGGTCTTTTCAATTGTGCTATATTTGCATATGTATACAGGTATATATAGAAAGATATACACACAGGGTGATTATTTCTTCTTCTTCATTTTCTTGACCACTTTTTTAAAACTGAGAATCATATAACATCACACTTGTAATGCTAGAAACAGTCTCTTAATTGCTCTCCTTGTTTCTAGTTTTCTCTTGCCTCCAGCTGTCAAAAATTAATCATCCTTAAATAGAACTCTTCGTATCTTGCCATTGCTTATGAATCAGTCCGTACTGGCTGTCTATTCTTTATTTCAAAACTAACTCCTTCATCCTAACACTCAAGGAATTCTCTCAACTGGTCCTTTCATTTCTCATTACTCTTCACAACTACTGCACTCAAGCCTCAGTAATCTATTTGTCATTCTTTTCACTCCTTTACTTAGCATCTTGTCATTACTTAGACATTCAGTTTATGAAATATTAATTTGAATCTATGATAACTAATGAGGCATCTTGTAATAACTTGTACTGTAACTTTTAACTTTTATTCTCTTAAGTGTATAAATTTTGTTTCTTCTAACTTCAAGTTCTCTGAAAACAAGTTATTTCTAATTCTTTAATATTAATAGGGATCAAGTACAGTTGTTGATTTGTAAGACTGAAGAATTTTGTACTTTGAAGTGCAGGGGAATTAATGTTAAAAGTATTAGTCTCCAAATTAATAGTTTTAATAAGCTTTATTCCTACTCACAAGAGAAGGAAGAAGATGGTGCTAGCAAGGAGGAGTAGTCTCAGTATACAGACCCATTCCTATAGTGATCAATTCATGTCATAGAAGGGAGTGGTCATATATCAGTGGAAGGACCAGAACTCCTCTAGGCTCAAAATTTTATGTTATTTGAAACAAACAGCCAGTATTACACAATTAGCGACTGCCCTGTTATCTGCAGCAATGGTGTCAAACAAAAATAGAAAAAGGGTCACTAAAACCATTGAAGAAGCTATCTGGTGGGATCATATTCACTTAGATAACTACATAATAACATTATCTATGTTTTATTACATTTGTTGCCATTGTGCTAAATATTTCCCAATTACATATTAGTATGGTTCCTGCTGAACTCAGGAGTACTTCACAGGTCTCATGTTTGACACCCCAGGTCTCTAAGATCAGTAAGATAAAGATATTTTCTAGGTTACCCTATAAAATGTTAGTAATGAGGTACATGTAAGTAAGGAATATAACCCTAAAGGTACCATTCCAACAAAAGCCTGAAATGAGAAGGAATGGGGTGGGACCAAACCAGTCAAACTAGTCTTAATTGGCTTCTTAAGTACTTTTGTTTTTATATAATTTCCATTTTGGGGGTACTAATAGACAAAAGGTTTTAATTTTAATATGATGTCTTGTTTTGTAAAAGCTATAAAAACAATTCTGCATCTGATTCAATATAGGTTGATATGATTAATGATTCAAAAATTAAAATAAAGACTGCAAATGACCATAACAATATATGTATACACATGCATTCACTATGATCACGTTGGATTTGTAGCAGGGGAGTAAAGATCATTAAGTATTAGGAAAGTAACATAATAATTTTAAAAAACTGCATAATTATATTAAGAGTTGTAGGAAAAGAAAAAAAAATTGACAAAGTACATTTATTTTTATCAAAGGAAAAAAACAAAGAAAAACCAAAACTATAAACCTGCCCATAGTGGAACCTTGTAAAATAAAAGTAAAATTAGACTAGTTAACATGTAATTCCATTCCAGTTATCAATCTTTGACCCTCTATTGAAACCCCCTTCTTTTTATTATTAAAAGTTGTGACAATAAAGACAAATCAGCAGATTTTGAGAGAGGCAAATAATAAATACCAGGTTACTTTCAGACCTGATCCAAAATTTTTGATCATGTGTTCTGTTTTTATTTCAGCCAATATTTAATTTGAGTGGGAAATTCCAAACACACACACACACATGTACACACACACACACACACACATACACACATTACTTAGATAGATAGATGACTCTGTTTACTACTCCAAACTGTTTCTTGGGGTGAGAGAGATAATGAACAATTTTCAAAATGCCTTGCTATCAGAGAACACTCCAAGTTCTAAAGACTGAGTATTCCATAGTCTGGAATTCATATTAAAAAGTGTCTTTCATTGAATAGACACTCAATATTTGTCAAATGAATTAATAACTTAATACTAAAATATTATTAAATGCCTACAGTGCACCATGAATTATTCCAGGTCATAGATATTTAAAGACAAAAACAAAAACTTGAAACAAATTTCTTCCCTTCATAAGTTTATTGTGCATTAGATATTCATCATTGAATGCTTCTATTTTTATATCTTGATCAGAATAATCTTCCTTCCCATAAAGTAGAGACTAAATTATAAATATTTGCTGGACGATGGAGAAAGCAAAGGAGTTTCATAAGAAAACAAAGTAAACAAAATCCACTTCTCCTTAATTGACTTGCTGATCAAAAATCTTAAGTGATTCCCTAATATCTTGCAAATGAAGTTCATACTTCTCTATCTTCTATTTCTTCAAGGCCCTTTACAACTTGGCATCAACCTACTTTTCCACCCATATGTAAGATTCTTATGTAATATTCTTTCCAAGAAAAGCCAAGGACATCTTGTGTATCCTGAGTTATCACTAGTCAAATTGACCTTTGCCTTTCCACTGGACTCCAATGACTCTGGAGAAGATACCAAGACTGAGGGCTTTGCACAGTTTTGCCTCACTCAAATCGAGTTCACATGCAAGTCAAGACATCACATTTGGAATGTCATTTTTCCTTTTCAAGAATGAAGGATGAACAACAAAAACAACCTTTAATTTTATACAAAAACTTCACACTAAATATAAATTATAAGAAAGTAATTGAACAAATGAATTTTAGCATAAAACAAATTCCATGATAATTGATTTAATGACTTAAAATATTTTGCCCATGGCTTAAATAAAGTCATTATATTCACCTATAGATTCACTAGTATAAAACCAAATTCTCTAGTTGGTGAAATATTAAGCAAATAACTTATTTTGCTGTTGATTTTTTTTCCCATAAATGCTGTAAGCTAATCTTTCACATTGTATTTACTCAGTGCATATACAATGCATATTTTTTGTTGCCTGAAAAGCGTGTTTTTTTTTCTTCCAGAAACTTTTGCTGTAGTCATAGTATCATGAAGTTACCTTTCATCAGGGGGACCTCTGTTCATGGGTTAATATATTTTAACATTGCAAGGTAATTGAGGGATCATTGAGTTATAGAAAAGGAAGATTAGATCCATGGTGCTAAAGTGAATTGCCTCAGGTCACATAGCCAATGAGAGAGAGGAAGAGCCAGAATTTGAACTCAGGTTTCTGGACTCCAAAATCAGTGGGCTGGCTAGATACTACATTGCCTTCCCTTTATGTATTATTTTCCATTACATTGAGGAAGAACTAAGTGGCACAGAGTGTAGAAGGCTATATTAGGAATCAGAAAGTCCTGTGTTTGAATCCTGCCTTGGAGACATACTAGCTTTGTGACTCTGGGAAA
This sequence comes from Pseudochirops cupreus, assembly GCA_028627135.1. NCBI lineage: Eukaryota > Metazoa > Chordata > Mammalia > Diprotodontia > Pseudocheiridae > Pseudochirops > Pseudochirops cupreus. Next base: position 9,528 of record JAQQSU010000946.1, on the reverse strand, counting down.
TTTTCTTAATTTCTCTAACTTTCAGTTTCCCCATCTATAAACTGGGGATGTTAATAGTGCCTACCTCATAAAACTGAAGTAAGGATCAACTTAAATATAATTCAAAACTCTTTGTAAACTATAAATTCAATATATACACAAGTAGACACATTTACATATTACTTATTTCACAGGATTATCATAGGAGTTTAATAAGATAAAATATGTGAAGTGCATTGTAATTAGATGCATCCTATAATTGCACATTGAGAAAGTCATTTAAGGATAGATAAGAACTAAGTTGGGGAATGTAATACAGATAACAACATAATATAATATTATGTGTGATAATATAATTATATAATTATACTAATGTATAATAGCATTCTGTGTGAATATATAATATAGTATAATTGCATGTTATAATTTTAAAATATTATAAATATATAATTGCACATATGTATGTCTAGCATTATATCTAATAATGCATAATTATATAAAATTATCTTAATGTCACCATTGATCATGATAGTGTGGTTACTGATCTAGAGTCAGACATCCTGAAGAATGAATTACAGTGGGCTTCAAGAAGTATTCCTAACAAAGCCAATGGAGATGACAAAATTCAAGCTGAGGTATTTAAAATCCTTTTTAAAAAATGATACTATTAAAGTTCTGCACTCAAGATGTATAAAGCCATTGCAATATACACAGAGTCCATGGCAGCTATAAATATGCTGGCATAATTCTAAATCACAAAATGTAACAAACTCTCCACATCAAAGGCAGAACCAAAACATTTATTCAAACACCAGAAAGCTGAATTTCAACACTAGAAAGCCAAATCCACCATAGCAATGAAAAAGTTGGTACACATTACCAATGCAGTGAGCACCAACATCCCCAAGCCTTCCCTCCTTCAGGCCTTCAAAACAAGATAGGATCTCTTAAGCAAAAATGCCCCTCTCATTCATGCTAGCTGCTCTACCTTAGCTCTACCTGCTCCCAGCTCTATTTGTGCTCTTCTCTGCTCCTTCCTGTTCCATCCTTCCTGTTACACCCTTTCAGTAAGTTCCTCCCACTAGGGGTTCCATGTGATTTCATTTGACCTCTTTAGGGCAAGGAAAGACTTAAAGTTTCTTTAAGATTGTTAAGGGGTAAGGAAGATCTTCAAATTACCATTACCATTACATTAAGCCACTAGATCTTTCATGTTCCTTACATAGTTCAATGGAGGTTTAAGGGTAACTAGTGTCAACAGAATTTTACAACAATGTAACAAGGATAGCACAGAATAAACACAGAAAACAATATCATGGGTGGTACTTGAGCACAGGAACCCTATCACTCCACTCCTCTGCAATCTTGGAGTAAGAGGCTAAGGTCACTTCTTCCATGCCTACTTCTGGTTGAAATTGGACATAGAGCTGTCCCTGTCCCAAGAGCTCCCATTCAAGAGGTCAGTTCTTTAGCCAGCATCCAGAGTATGGTCAATGCCAGGTCCAGGAGTGCAACATCACAGTCATGGACATGGAATGACATCCTGCTCAAGCCATCAGGCATCTACAGGTAGAGGGTAGGAAACCTGCAAGAAACAAATCTAGCAAACAAAGTGAATAGATAAAAAGACAAAAAGAAACAAGGAGACAATAACCAGAAATAGTATAGAGATAGAGTCAACTATGCTTCTGGAGTCCACGAACCCACTATCATAATCTCACTCACAGTAGAATGTATGGGTTAAGGGTAGAATTTGGAAATCATCTTCTCCTAAATAAACAATATTTACAGTATCATCCTTCTCATGTGCTATAATTCCCGCAATCTTTGGGACATCATCTGGCTTCTGTTTTACTCATACTTTAATTCTCAATTTTATTCTATCAGTAGAACCAAACCCTTCAGTTCCTCTGATAGTTATTTCAGAAGGAAGATCAGTTTTTACAAGTGATATTGTTTTATAAGAAATGATAATCATGAACTATTCTATCATTTAATAAAAAACTGTATGGGTTCTTCATCTAAATTTCGGCATGTGACAATAATTTATTCTAGGTAATTAGAATCTATTCCTCCAGCCAATACATGTATTCCTCAAGCTGCTAAGCCTGATTTAGATAATATCCATCCAAAATGATTTTTACGGATTCTCATACATATTTCAGTAGAGATCTTACTTATTTCTTTTCTATCCAGCCAAAAGTCTTCTAAACAATGTAAATCATATCATGTCAAACCAGGTGTTCCTGGATACAATGATGGGCATTTTGCCTCATAGGTGAATACTCAATATTTGGTATCTTATGAGTTTACTGTTTTCTAATTTTCAGACTTGGGGGCATCATTCTGAATAGAAGTATACTTTGTCCCAACAGTCTATTTTTCAAATTATGTAAAGTAGTGAAAAAATTATCTTTCCAATGTTGATAAAAATATTAGAACTTAATTTTCTTAACTGTTATTTCAACAATCCATTCATATTCTCAAATAATACAGATGCTTGTGGATAATCTGGAATGTGATATATCCATTCCATATTGTTTAATATACAATATCTATTCATTTAATTACCTTTGTAATGTGACCTATTATCACTTTTAATCTGCATTGTGGCTTCATAATAAAGACTTAAGATATCTCGAGTTTTACAGGTGTTTCTCTGGGTTGCATTCATATCAGGACAAGCCACTGGTATACCTGAATAGGTATCAACACATGTACATATAAATTTACATTCTTAATTTAGGGGCAGTGGTTCAATATAATCTATTTGCAAAATCTGAGCTGGGACTTTCCCCCTTTCTACCTCTCCAGTTACTGTATGAGGGACAGTTAGTTCCTTTTCCAGTTGACATATACGGCATTCCTCAGCTTCTTGTTTTAACAATGAATGTGAGATACTAATATCTCAACCTTGTGCTCACCAATGTGTGGACTGGACTGCTAAATGGCTGGGCATTTGATGCACCCATTTTGCTAGTACCAGATCTTCAGCTGGTATCAGAGTAGGGACAATATGTTGAGTAACAATTTTTGCTAGTTGATCAACATGTCCAATTCTGTGAGAAGTTGGGGTACTCCTTACCCAGGTCATAACTAGAATTCTAGGATTTAATACTACATCAAGGCCCTTGGTCAATTTTTCAGTCTCTACCAAAATCCAATGTGCAGCTAACAATCACTTTTTGAAAGGTATATATTGAACTCCAGAAGGGAGTTTCCTAGACCAAAATCCTAAGGGTACATTTCAGATTTGTTGATTTTGTCATCAGCTTCAGTTTACATATTCATTTGATACAGTCACTAGTAATTCCACTGGGCCACTTTGCATAGGCTATTAACATAGGGCCAACTGTATAGTATCCTTTGCTTCTGCTAAAGCTTTACTCTGCTCAAGTCCTCAATCTAGTTGATTTTTTATTTTTCCTGGTGACTTTATATAAAGGTTTCAAAATCTGTCCTGCATTCAGAATGTGATGCCTACAATATCCAAATAATCTTATAAAGTTTTGAGGCTCTTTCTTATTGCTTGGTATAGGAAAATCCTGAATCTTTTGTTGGACTTGCAGGAGAATGTCTTACAGCTCCTTATTCCATTGCATACCCCAACATTTTACCTTTTGAGCTAGTTCTTGAATCTTTGCAGTGATAATTTCCCACACTTTGTTTTTTGATTGCTCAAGTAAAAGTATCAAACTCATTTCCACTTCTTTTACATCTTTTCTCTGTATCATATTATCGTCTATGTAGTGGGTAAACTCTACACCAGGTAACTCTAATTCCCTCAAGTTCAACAAAAGGTTTGGGATTTTCCTCATAATTGGGGAAATAGGGACACACTCTTTAGAAGGTGCTACATAAAGTTTCACAGTTAATTGACTTAGAAGGGTAGGGAATTGTTATCTAGCATCCTGTGCTTTTAAACCATTTTCTTGCTGGGGGAGGGGAAATTAGGTAAATACTCCTATTGTGGGATATCCATTTCTTTCTCTAAAGCATTCCTGCCTCCAAATAGAGGTCTAATATTTTGTGATCCCAACCTTGTTGCCAAATGTAACACCAAAGCAATATTCACAGTACCCCTTGTGTCTATGCATATACTGATATAGTTCTGAATTGCAAAATGTAACAGACTCCGCACATGGAAGATAGAACCAAAACATTTATTCAAACACCAGGAAGCCAAATACATCATAGCAACCAAGAAGATGGTACATGTTACTGATGCAACAAACTTCAACATTGACAGTATGCTTCTCTGTGCTTTTCACCTCTGCCTACTCCAAGCTCTACCTGTGCTTTTCTCTGCTCTGTCATATTCCACCTTTTCTATTCCTCTCTTTTAGCCAGCTCCTCCCACCATGGACTCCATGTGATTAAATTTAGACTGTTAGGGGCAGCAAAAGTCTTCAAATTCCTTTAGGCCTATTAAGAGGCAGGGAAGATCTTCAAATTTCCATTACCATACAATATGCCAGCAAATTTGGGAGCTCAACAGTGGTCACTGGATTGAAAAAGATCAACTTATGACCCAATGGTAAAGAAGGATGACAGCAAAGATGTTCAAATTGCTGAACAATTGTTCTCATTTCAAATGCCAGCAAGCTTACGATTCTGCAATCAATACTCAACAATATGTAAAATGTAAATTACCTGAAGGGCAGATTGATTTTCAAAGAGGCAACAGAATTAGAGACCAAATTTTTAACCTTCTCTGGATTATGGAGAAAGCAAAGGTGATCCTGAAATAAATTTTTTTTGCTTTGCTTCACTGACTTACACAAAAGACTTTATGCGAATCATAACAAAATGTGGCAGGTCTTCAAAGAGAAGGGAGTATGAGATTACTTATGTGTCCCTTGAAGAACCAGTATGTGGGTCAAGAAGCAAGAGATTTATATGTCAGAGAACACCATGAGAAATTCTAGGTTGGATAAATCAAAAGCAAGAATTAAGGATGCTGAGAGAAATATTGACAATCTCACATATGCAAATGATGCCATTCAGACTGCAGAAAACGGAAAATTAAGAAACCTCTCAAGTAGGGTGAAAGAGGAGAGTTTTTAAACTATCTTGAAGCTTGTCATTAAAAATTAAAGCAACTAAAATCATGGTAAATGGTTCTATAACTTCCTGACAATAAGAGGGAGAATAAATGGAAGCAATGTCAGATTTTAACTTCTTGGGCTCAGAGATCACTGCAATGACTGAAGTCATGAAATTAAAAAGATATTTCTTTCTTGGAACAAATTGTGAAATATTTGGACATCATAATAAAAAGTGGAGACATCATCTTATCAAAAAAATTCTGTATAAGCACAGTTTTTGTTTTTTGTTTTTCCCAGTAGCAATGTATGGTCATGAGACCTGGGTTATAAGGAAAGCTGAGCTCTCGAAACATTCTGCTGGAGATGAATATTTAGAGTTCCTTGAAAGCAAGAAAATCATATTAGTCAACACTGAAAGAAATAATTAAAATTACTCATTGGAAGGACAAACATTGAAGCTAAAACTAAAATGTTTTGGACACATAACAAGTAATAAGATGAGACTCATTGGAAAAGTCCCTAATTTTGGTAAATATTGGAGGAAGAAGGAGAAGAGGATGGCAGAAAACAAGATAGATACATAGTGTCATGGAATCAATGAACATGAGCTTGGATAGACTTTGGGAAACAGCAGGGGATGAAAGGGCTTGGTGTGCTATGGTCAGTGAGGTATCTAAGAATCAAACACAACTGAACAACAAAAATTATAATTATATATAGTATAACATTATAGCATTGCATGTCAAACACATATATGTATATAGGCACATAAATGTATATATGCTCATGCACACACATATGTATATGCATGTGTATGTGTATTCAATTTCCCGACCCAAATATCCTAGCTATCCTTAAAAGACTTGTTGAAAAAACACTTATAAAAAATAACAATAACTTACCACAACAAATTGATTGTGTGAATACATACATAAATATATAAATACACACACATGTGCACATATGTGTATATCTATATTATATATACACATACACGTGTGATTAAACACAAAAATATACAAGTACATGTACCTCTCTTCATTAAAATGTACACCAATAGGGATTGCTTGGGGAGTTCTCAAAGATGTGTCCTCAGTCCAATCAGAAGGAAGACATACTTAGGGATGTACATTTCCACCTGGATTTTTTTGACACAAAATGAAGACAACCATTACAATAATGCCTCTGGTAATAAAGGATATCTCAACTGGATAATTATCTCCACTTGCCTTTTGTTAAATGCCTGTCCCCACACATCCTAAATTGTCTTAGGCTCAAAAATTGTTCTGTTACATATTTTGACTCCAGCATTCTAGAATACGATGATGAGGCATTATTTTAAAATCATTTGGAGTGAAAGGTGGGGAGGGTTTGGGTGAGTTCTTGCATCTGCTCTCATCTTGGTTATGCCTTAGAGTTAACTTCTTCAACAATTTACCCTGTTCACATATTCCTTTTTACTTATGTTTTCATTATATTTCACTAGCTGTAAGAGAGGTATATTAATGGCTACTACAATTTGTTAATCACAGTGTCTTTTGTCCCCAGTCCAGTCATTGCTATTCTTTTATGAATTTAGATGTAGTGCTATTTGCTGCAGAAAAATTTGTATTGACAGCAGATCATTATCTACATTTCTTTTAAACATATGATAATTTCCTTACATGAGTGACTTGAAATCTTCTGCATTTTTTAATTTTTACCTTGTCTGATATTGTGAGTGAGAATCTTGCTTTTTTTGCATTTGCTTAAAGTTTTGTAAGTTTTGCCTCTTATTTTTCTTTGGTACATGTATTGATATGTGTTTTATGCATTACACTTCTGGGTTTTATTTTCATATTCATCTTAACATTTTTTATTAGTTACTGACCTGATCAATACATTAATGTTTAAAGTAATATTTTATGCATTTGTTTTTATTCATTCATTTTTATCTTTATCTCTTTACTCATTTAAGTTAATATTTTGTCCCTTTGTGTATATGAATTCCTTTGATGACAATTTTTGACAACATAATTTCTTTTCACCCATTCCAGTTTAGGTACCCTGTCCAAGATTTTTAAATTTAAATAAAGACAATTTTCCTCTATTGTCATTTTTTGCAATTTATTCCTCTTTTTTTTTTATCTGTCTCTTTGCTCAGGTTTAAAAAGAAGTTTAAAAATTGTCTCTGTTATCAACTTTGTAGAATATGGCATTTAGGTGAATTTAGCTTCTTTGCTCTTTGAAATATCTTATTCACTTTCTTTGTCAGATTTCTATGACTATGAAATCCTCCTCAGCTAATTGAATTTGGCTTTCTTCATATTAAGATATTTATTGTAACTTCTTGCAAAACTTTTTTTTGCCATTCAAATTATAAAATTTAAGGAAAGTATGCCTTGAAGTTCTTTCTCCCTCCCTCCCCCCTCCTCTCTCTCTCTCTCTCTCTTTCTCTCTCTCTCTCTCTCTCTCTCTTTCTCTCTCTCTTTCTCTGTCTCGCTCTCTCTCTCTCTCTGTTTCTCTCTCTTTCTCTCTCTCTGTATTTTTGTGTGTTTTTCTTCTCCATCTGGATATGACACATCAGAATTTGTTGTATATATTCAGAAGTTACAATGATTTTGGCATATTTTTTCTTAGTGTGGTTTAGGATTCTTTTTTTCGTATCAATAATACTTAAGGTACATCTACCATGTACTTTTATACACACACACATACATACATACACACACATATATGTGTGTGTATGAGTTTGTGTGTGCGCATATTAAAAAACTTGTTTCTTTTTTATTTGTGTTTTCATTGGTTGTCTGCTATGATGCTTGAAATATTCTTTCTCCTCATTTTCTCCAGCTAATGTCTTTGGCTTACTACAAGTCCCATCAAAAGTTCCACTTTGTGGCAATGATGGCAGAGTAAAGACAGGGACTCACCTGATTTCTCCCCCAAAGCCTTCCAAATACCTTAATAACAACTATAAAAAGATTCTAGAGCAGCAGAACCTACCCAGGACATCATGGAAGACTGACAGGAAAGGTCTATTGCACCAGAGTGTATGAGCATAGCCCAGTAGAGGAAGAAACAGCACAAATTGGGTCCCAGCAAAGATGAATGAATCAGCAGTGGTGGCAGCACTGGCTGCTTCAAGAGCTCTCAGTCCACATATGATAAGGAGGTTGAAAAATTAGAAAGAAGGAGATCACAGAGGTCTTATTGCTAGCCATCTGGCAGGACTGTTTCTTTCTCTATACTTGGATATGGGTGACACACCTGTATGACAGTCCCAGGGTAAGGAGGAGCCCTAGTACAGCAGAGCTTCAGACCAGAGTGGAGGGAGGACACTCCTCAGAGTTTCAGGGCACAAAAGTATGCTTATACTCATTCACAGACTGAAGCAAAGGCCAGGTGAGTAGTAAATACTGCTCCTTTAAAACTTTCCACCTTAGAAGAATTGAAAACTTATAAATCCCTTGAAGTATCTCTGAAAACAGCTGCCACAAACCCCTGAAGTTTGGGACAGTATTACCACTGCCCTGGAAGCACAGCACTAATTACTTTAAAAAAAAGTTAAAAAGTGAAATAATACACTGGTAAAATAAGCAAAAAATTAACCAAAAAAAAAAAAAACAAACCCTGTGACTATAGAAAGTGATTGTGGTGACATCAAAAAATACCCTCAGTAATTGACAACCAAGTCAAATTTCCTGCAGTCAAAACCTTCAAGACAAATATGAATTGGTCTCATGTCAAGGAAGAACTCAAAAAGTATTTTGAAAATCAAGTAAGAGTAGCAGAGGAAAAATTGGGAAGCGATATGAGAGTGATGCAAAAAAAAGATCATAAAAACCAAGTTCACAGCTTGGTAAAAGAAAAAATAAATACATAAAATGCTGAAGAAAATAACACCTTTAAAAAGTAGACTGGGTAAATGGTAAAAGAGGTCCAAAAAGGCAATGAAGAGAAAAATGCCCTGGAAAGAACCATTGACCAACTTGAAAAGGAGGTCAAAAGACTCACTGAAGGAAATAATTCATTAAAAATTAAAATGGAGGAAAAGGAAGCTAATGATATTATGAGAAATTAATAAACAATTAGACAGGGCGGAGCCAAGATGGCAGAGTAGGAGCAGCAAGAAATCACAGCTCCAACACAGCCACATCAAATACCCAAAAAATATGACTTTAAACAAATTCTAAGGCTCTAAAACACACACAGATATATTTCCTGCTGAAGGCAGCTTGCCTCAAAGTGACCATTTCAACTATGAGAGCAGAAACCAGCCCAGCCTGAAATGATGGTTTTTGCCCCAGGGGTGGCTGGATGAACTGAACCCCGCCATGGCTGGAGCTTCAGGATAGTGGATCTGTGACAGGTATGGCAGGCTCCAGAATTGTGCAGGCATAAGAAAAAAGGACTCAGGTTAGTGGAACTTGGCTAAAAACCAGGGAAGAAGAGCAGGTCCAGCCAAGCCACCTCCAGGGCAAAGAAGCAGAAAGCGGAGGTTCTGCACCCGCCTCCACAT